>CM033474.1:94083673-94123335 GCA_019447015.1 Hymenochirus boettgeri
ATAAAGTTTATTTGTAGTCTAGAAATCAAAGCAAGAACCAAAAATACACAGGTAGGCTATATCTAAAATAAGTATGTTCTGTCATGTTTAATGACCTCTGAAAGAAAGCTCAGTAGGTAATTCATAAAATAAATGGTTGTTGATGTTCTCTGCAAGCAAGTCCTAAAGTTCTGTGTATTTTATATATCTTTCATCATAAAAATGGGAACATATTTGATTATATAGTAGAACTACACAAATTAAATAATCCTATTGGATTTTATAACATGTTTCTCCTTATGGCTTAAAGGACAATTATACTCACCTTTCCCTCCGCTACCTCTTCTTTGGTCAGTACCTTTCTTACCCAGGGTGAGGACCTGAACCGCTAGGTCCTCCCCCTGGGTTCGCGTAACTTGCGACACGCCTTACTGAAACGCTGCTCTGGTAGGCTCCGCCCCCTCCTCTCCTTGCACGACAAGGCCAATAGGAAGGCACGCTCGTTGCAGAGCGTGCCTTCCTATTGGCCTCATCGCCGATGGGGAGGAGGGGCGGAACCTACAGAGCAGCATTTCAATAAATGGAGGTATTAGTGCAGCTTAACAGATGGCACAGACTCCAAGCTGTGAAACAAGATGTCTTTATTAAACAAAACATGTGTGCTACTGTTTGGACCAACGTCCTTTCTCAAGCACCAAGGTGCTTTAGAAAGGACGTTGTTTTTTTTTTACTATAGAAAATATAATACCTTTTTGGTCTCTAGTTGCACTTTGATAGGGATGTACAACAACCCAGTCTTTTAACAGTATATTGTTGTTACCATGGAGAATCTATGTATTGGTGTTCTGGGGAGAAAAACTTTAACATTAGCATTTTAAAAATGTAAGTTTAGTTCTCTTTTTAGATACTATATCCAAAGAAGCTATTTATATTTTTTTAGTTGTAGTAGAGATTGTACCGTGTTAGCCATAGATGAAAGTGGAGACATCTTGGATATAAAATAATACCTTTTATTTGCTAACTAAAATGTCATTATTTTAATTAGCCATAAAAGGTATAATTTTATATCCAAGATGTCTTCACTATTTTTTTAGTTGGCAGTAGTAGCTATGAATCTGAATCCATACAACAAATGATCTGATCCATATGGTTCTTGTTCTTGGTTTCTCTGATCCATATGGTTCTTGTTTTTTCTTTGTTGTATCCCAACTGTGACTAAAAGGCTTTTATACACTATAAAAGTTTATTACAAATACCAGCTGTTTGTTTTTAAATTTTACATAAGCATGTTTTTGCTTTTGTCAAATTTTAAATAAGATACATTATGAATGACTAACAAACTGCATTATTTAGAAGTGGCATTTTTCTGATAAGAGAGACTGCGATAGCATCAATGCAATGATCAGTGTAAAATGGTACATGATACATATTGCTTATCCATTCTGTCAAATGTCAGCAACAATACCTTCTGGGAACACCTAACTTTGATTTTATGTTGTTTACATAATGGTTAATCACATGGGAAATCTATCTATCTATCTATCCAACATAGTAACATGTAGACACTCTCAGGACTTGTTCAAAAAATCTTATAACTTTTATTCCATAAGCAGCAAACAGATAGCGACGTTTCGGTCTTTGTCTCAACCTTTCTCAGCCATAATTCTGCAGGTGCAAACACCCACTCATATAACATATACCCCTCCCACAATAGTGACATCACAGATTCAAGAGTAAAACAATTAACCATTCACATACAGGTGCATATTCAAAAAACCAGTGCCTTATCATTAAAAAGCCTATAATTGTAATAAAACATACACAACATGACATTTCCTTAAGTGCCTAATATCTACACAGTTAAGTGTATACTAAAGTGCATATTGTAGCATTCTATAGGCTCATTACAAGCCTAGAAACATATTACAAAAAGTGCTAAAGAGATGCACCTAAAGTGCATATTTCGATGCATGTGCTAAACAATATAAAGTGCCATGTGCAGTGTATAACACAGAGTGCATTCCTCTTAAAAGTGCATACAATATATATATAAAGCTAAGACTAAAACCCATGTGAAGTTAAAACCTTCCTTATCAAACCACAACTTACATCACAGCTTATAACATATATTCATAAATAATGAACAAGATCCTCAGATCCAGCCTATAAAAGATTAATAGATTAATATAGATGATAAACTAACTATCCCAGGGATATGCTTGCAACTCCATAGGTACTTGTTATAGAACGAGATATAGGCCATGTTCGAACTTTAGTATTCAAAAACTTTAAGATATAGATATAGATAGTTCTGTTCCTTATGCTTTCCGTGTATCCCCCTTAGTACACGAATAATTAACAATAGAGTATATAAATAGCAGTATCACCTATCTACGGGATATATTTACAGATCTATAAATCTATAGGGTACAGACTATAGAACAATACATAGCCCTTATTCAAGCTCTAGTATTCAAAAACATTTAAATAAACATTGATCGTTCAATCCATTAGGTTTCACAGTATTGAGGGTTTTTATCCAGAAGACCTCCCTTTGCAAAAGAATCTTTGATCTGTCCCTCCTCTATGTAGGGGCGGCACATGGTCTATGGCTATAAATTCCAGATCTCCAATGAATGTCCCTTTCCAAAAAATGTTTGGCGACCGGTTTCACAGAACGTTTATCCTGTGTGCGACCTTAATGTCCGACCTGTGTCCATCCATGCGTGTTTTTAACATTAAGTCAGTTTTTCTACATAAAATAATCTATCTATCTATCTATCTATCTGTCTTGTCTGTCTGTCTGCTGTCGCTGTCTGTCTGTCTGCCTGTATGTCTTGGTACAAATGTAAGCTGCCAATTGTGGTCATTTTTAATTCCAGACCTAAACAAATACACACTTTACATTCTGATTGGATGGACAATGCTGACATAACTTCAGCCAACAAGAACATAATCTTTACAAGGAATATTCAATTATCTGAACAAGCAACAAGTTAGTCATCTTCCCATTTCTATAATAAAAAACAATGTATTCCATGTATTTTAAAAAGCTTCTTCACAAAGCTTCTTTTATAATCCTCAATGTGCCAATCTAAGCAATTTGACATATTTGAATACATCTAGCAGTTTACATTCACTCACAAACACAGAAAGCAAATCATTCCTGCCATGCCACTTCACTTATGGTGCCCATACACCTTGCTGATACCAAATGAATGCTGTCAGATTAGATGGGATTTGGTGAGGTGTGGGGGTCTGAAAAAACAGACAGAGATGCAGCCGAAGGTTCTCCATCGGTATAGATTCAGTGGTTCAGGCAGGACATTTCTGTTGGGTGGTATCGGCTCCATCTACTATAATATGGGCATATGGGGATTGGTTGGCCCCGTGTATGCGTTTACCACAGCATGTTGGTAACCTCTGTCACACTGACAGGTCCCCGGCCACTTCCTGGTTCTGTTTATCTATAGCGCGCAACTGTTAACTTAGACCTACCTATAAGATCACTGATAAATTATCAGGGAGATTCGATAAAAGTTTTTATCGTTAAAAAAGGTGCTAAATTTGCCCCAACCAATCAGATATTATTTAACTTTGAAAGCTAACATTGATTGGTTGGGGCAAAGTTAGCGCCATTTTTATCGATATAGAACTTTTATTGAATAACCCTGAATGTCTTTACAAACATGATGCATTTGAGGTTTAACAATATTGTGCCACCTAGCCATAAATAACTCTAACTTGGTAAGTGAATAGCTAATGGAAAAGATTTGGGTGCTCTAGTAGATACAGACTAAGCTGTAGCAATGGCAAACAGCAACAGCTAGAACTAGCAGATATTGTCTTGTATCAAGATGGGGATATATTCAAGAGAAAATAATATTATTCTCCCTCTTACAAGGCACTGGAAGGCCTCATTTGGAATATGTGGTGCAGTTTGGAATCCCAGATATACAAAGGGACATCTTGGAAATAGGAGAAGTTCAGAGAAGGGCAACTAAGAGGAATGAGGGGCTTAACTATAGAGAAGATTAGACAAGTTATGGCTGTTTACATTGGAGAAATGATGACTTTATACAAAAATAATAGGCCATATAATAAACCCTATGTGCATTTTTCACTAATAGGTCATATCAGAGGACCTTGGACATCCTTTAAAGAGCATGTCCACCCTTATAAAAACTTTTGATATGCGGTAGGGCATGCTCCCCCAGCCCCAACCGCATTAATATAATTGTTAAAGTCCTAGATACTTACTTACCTTCCTCTCTCTCCGCCGCAGTGTTCCGCCCTCTGCTTGCATGGAATTGCAAGCAGGAGGCGGACCGGCAGCCGCGTCCGTGATTGGCTGAGAGGCAGCCAATCACGGTCGCGGCTGCCGGAGTTCTGAACAGCGGAGGAGAGAGGGAGGTAAGTAAAGATTGGGGGACTTTCTAACAATTATATTAATCGTTTGGGGCTGGGGGATCATGCCCTACCGCATGCCCAAAGGTTTAATGTTAGGGGGAGACAGAGAAAAACAGGAGGGAGAGGGAGGGCTGCACTGAGCATGCCTCAAACCTTGACGAGGTTGAGGCAGACTCAGGCACAGCATGAGTCACACACTGCTCCTATACAGCAGTTTCCTGGACATTGTGAGGGGCACAGCAGGGGAACTATTTTGAGCAGAAATGTAAGGTAGGCTTGTTTTAAACTACTTGATGTGGCCAGTAAGGGGTTAAATTTTAGTTTTGGGGGTGGACATGCCCTTTAAATTGGAAAACAGAGTTTCATGTCCAGGTTGGGAAGGTTTCTTTACAGTGAGAATGATGAAACTGTGAACTATCTTCCAGCAGGTATGGTAACGGCAAGTTCATCAAAAACTTTAACAATGGGCTAGATACGTTTTTAAAGCTAAAAAAATAATGAGATCTCTGGTTGATTCATACTTTATGATTGCCGTTTGGAGTCGGAAAGAATTCTCTACCCTTTTTAGCTGATTTTTTTTTGTTGCCTTCCTTTGGATCAACTGTAGTAGGGTTAAAAAGAAGGTTGTAAAGGCTGGACTTGATGGATGTGTGTCTTTATTCACTCAATTACTATGTAACTATGTTACATAAAGCAAAATAACAAATTACTATACTATTAACCAGTGTTTATTATGAGACAATATTGCAGACAGAACAGAACATTGGGGCAGTATTGTATGGAACACAGTAGAGAAAATAACAATTGAAAGCAAACTAGAGATTATATCCATTTGTTATAGTCAGATTTATCGTCTCTAATCTGTACCATGGAGAAGAACGTGCTGTTAATGATTTCATATTTACTTACTAAACAGATGGCAACAGAGGGCCTGTGAACTTCTCTTCATGGTATCATCTGCTCCTTCTTGTCCTCTAGTTTACTCTTCATTCTTCTGGGAGACAATAGAAAACATTCACCTACTGATTATTCTCAAAAGTCACCTTTATAACATCAGTGTTTCTTTTCATATGCATGTTTTATGGCATCAAAGCACATCTCTGTAAATACTGCCCATTGCAAAGAAGAACTGGAGAATAAAACAAAGTTTCTGTAGCCAATATATTGTCCTTTTATCCACACAGAGATTAATTATGATCAGAAACTTTCTTAAAAACTAAATTTCCTCATTTACCAATTTATCATATTAAATGGTTTCCATTAAACAGCAAAGGCAGAACCATGCTGATAATAACTAGCATTGTTTTCAATATTTACAGTTACTCCTTAAAATAAAACGTCTAATGGTATAATATATGCTCAAAGTTGTGGAATTTCTCATACAGTTACTAACTTTTTTATCAGTCATTTTTTAAAAATATTCTATTGATAAAATGTCATTCTGTTCTATTTCATTAGAATATTTTCATGTGAAGGTTTCCTGAACAAAGAACAATTTGAAATGATTTATGTTCCTTACTCATGTCAAGGCGTCTTTGTTCCTTAAAAAGGTATTAATTATGCTCATTTTTAGCTCTGGGTTAACAAAACAAAGCATAGGTTTGTAAGTAAGTAGTGTGCTCAGATACCCATAATTCTTTATGTACTCCCACTGGAATCTTTGCCACTCACAACAAGGAATTAATAAATAGTCTTTATAAAGGGATCTATATTGTATTGAATGCTGTATTGATAGAATGACATTGAATCAGTTGATGCAGGATTAAATAATTTTTTTTGCAAAAAACAAAACCAAAAAACATTAGCTATAAAACAGCATTAATATTAGAGTTTATTTTAGACAACATTAAGTCACTGGATTTTATTTTAGTATTCCTAGGCTGATGCAATAGAAGTGCAAACATTTGCCCTGCTATTAATTTGCAGCAGTTAAATAACATAAGATAAAATCTGGCTGCTGCAGGTTATTGCATGAGCAAACGTTTGCAACTTTTTGTACATGTATTCAAAGTAGTGTGGTAAAAGCAACATGCAGCAGTATTAATGCATAGCTTACCAAAGCAGATGCAGGGTTTCCTCTGCATTGTTCATTCCCTTGTGTGAATGAAGCGTAGTAAATTGACTACCCAAACTTTATGTCCGATTAAATGGGAACTAACACCCCACTAACACTAGGGGTATATTTAGAAAGGTTTGTTAACTTTTCGCTGCCATTATCACTGCAGTTTTCACCAAATTAAGACTTAACACAATTATAAAGAGGAGATAACCAGCAGCAAAAAATCCCTCGACTATCGACATTTCACTTGTCACCGAAGTAACTCAGCAATCGTATTTAAAAAATATTTATAAATTGCTTTTTCTTGCTTTAAAGCAAGTCCAGCCCAAAATGAAAACTTACATACAGGTTATCAACCCGAAACCCTAAACAGTAATAGTTTAAAATCTGAAATATATAAGTCTAACCTGAAATCCTCACAATGTCCTGTTTCCCCTGTTTCTGCTTTCTGGTCCTTCCAGTTACCAACTGTCAGTTATGGATTTGACAGTTGACATCACAGCCAATGACTGAATGTTAAGCCCCTTCTGCCTCTTCTGAGCATGCCCAGGCTCAGTACAGGCTCAGTACAGGTTTCTAAATTGCTCAGTTTCCATGAGGCCTCCAGAAGCATAGCATGATACAGTAATGAATTCATAGGACAAACTATGATAATCAACATATTTTAAAGAGGCCATTCTTTGTAAAAGATGTTCTTATGAGGGTGGGTTGTCCTTTAAGTTCAGCCATTTCAAATAGCCAAGTCTGAGGGCAAAACGCTTAAAGGCTATGTCCACCCCTAGTAAAAATTTTAATATGTTATTCAGGGCCCCAAAACCCCAGTTCCATTTTGCTTAAAGTTTATATAATGTTCCCAGAGCAAGAAATTATACTTAATCTACTAATGACCTAGTGTTGCACCTGATGGAGAATTGAGTGATCGAGCCCAACAAGGTTTTGATTGGGGAAAAAACAGCAATGCCAGGTACTCTGCACCATTGGTCAATTCAGCAATTGAAAATATGCTTGTTAACCACACATTAATTTTATTCTGTCATAATGTGTATGTGTGAATTAGCACTAGGGATCCAACTCACCTAAGAAGGGTTTGACATCTTAACCTATCAATAAACTAACACATTTTCAATAATATGGTGTAATATTGTCTGGTCGGCCACAAATCATGCATGGTGTGTACCCAACCTAACTAGTATCTATCTGCAGTGAGTGATGGTAAATTTTTGTAATTGACAGGTGACCAGGAGATCTGGGTCAGCAGGGGAGTGAAAAGATGGAAAAAGTTGTGTATTTTACTTGTAGTCTGAGCAGTGTTAAATGAGGGTTTGATAGAAGGAAGTGTGATGATAAAAGACAAGATAGGCAGTCAGAAAAAAGAAAGGATTAGTCAGAAAGGCTGTGGTGAATACAGAGCCAAATAGATCAAAGTGTGCTGGGAGAGAGAACACGAGGGATGAAGGGGATAAGAAATGAGAAGCCCTGAACTGTTGTATTCTGTAGTGATGATATAATTTGCTGGAATAACAGAAGGAAGATCTTGTGACAAGACAATGAGCCAACCTGTAAAGTTATACAGTTATACAGAAAGTAAGATGCTCATGTTGTAGAGCCACAGATAACCCATGAGATTACTAAAATATATGTAAAGCTTATGAACTGAAATAAAGAACAAAAAACAAACAAACAGCAGAAACATTAAAATAACGGAAGGATCCTGTGAAAGGCAAATGTGATTCTACCACAATGACTAAATTTAATGTGACTTATGTCTAAAAATTGCTATAATTTATGCTTATTTTTATTATTTACCGGTATACTGTATAGTGTGCAGCACCGACAATTTGATAACAGTAATTTAATAGGGACAAGAAATATAAATGTATACATACTAAATTATTGTGTACATTATAATGATATAAGAATACAAGCACTTAAACCTTAAAGGCATGTTCACCCCCCCACATTGATATTTATAACTAGAAAACCTCAAAATCTTAATTGACAGTACAGGTCACACTGCAAGACTTTGCAGAAGGAAGATCTTCTTAATCATTGCTGGCTCCGGTCCTCTTCTTCTTGGAAGCAGCTGCTTCCAGGGGTTGCCACCTTTTTAAAGCATGCAATCTTGTGAAGCAGCAGAGAAGCGTGAACTGGAGACTAGAGCTGATTAGGATCAAGATCTTTTAGAGACCAGTAAGTATTGGAAACTTGAAGTTTTTTTGGGGGGGGGTACTGGTTAAAAATATCAAATGTTGATTGGGGTGAAAAGCGCTTTAAGAAATAAGAAAGATGTTCCTTCCCCATAGAGCTGCATTCTAGTTGGTAAAATGGATATCAACTAATTTAGTGCGATGAGTAGAAATGTTGGAAGTTTAGAACAGCCTGCTGTTATTAATAAATAAACCCATACTGTGCATTATTATGAAAAGCTTGATTATTCTCTGCTCCTTATCCTGAATAGAGGATTGTCAGGTTTGTGCAAGCTACATTCCAATTCGAGGGTTACCGAAAGATACTTTCGGGTTATCGGAAATAGAACCATAAATTTGAGGGTTACCGAAAAACGAACAATACTTTTGAGGATTACCAAAAACAAATGATACTTTCGAGGGTTAGCGAACGATACATTCGAGGGTTAGCAAAAACATCCATACATTCGAGGGTTACCGAAAACGAACCATACTTTCACGGTTGCCGAAATCGAAGGCTACATTCGAGGTTTAGCGAATGATACATGTTAGGGTTAGCGAACGGTCCGTAAATTTGATAATTATCAAATTTACGATAATTTCGAAAATACAGCCGCGAGTCCGGAAAAACGAACTAGTTCAAACAACGAACTAGTTCTAATTGTTCGACTTCGTCCGAACTCATAAAGTTCGCCTCGAACTCGGGTTCGAGTTCGGTTTTGTGTCCATATCTACTCCTGAATATATAGCTTTCTCTTTTTATACACTGGGTGGAATTATAGAAGATACACATTAATTATTCCTCTGTACAAAAATGTTAATTCATAAAGACATCATTTTGTTAAATCATAACACTTTAAATCCCAATGCTTTGGTGGAGTTAAATCATTTTAATTTCTTTTGCGTTCAGGCAACGGTAGAACCCTATATGGATAATAATTGTCATGGGAAACAGTAAATGCTGATAATGAATAACAGGAACAGCAAATAAGAGTTTTTTTGCTTGGTTAACATTTACTAAGCCTCCCTTAATAACCATTGTAAATACAGTCATGGATACTGTGTTTAATAAAGAAATATATCTGACAATACAAGCCAAGTGTGAAAACGACTTTATGCCCCCTTGTTTTGCTGAACTTATCTCGCTATTTAGATGCTGAGATGAAAATTATAACCCACATTGTCGTTCCGCAATTCTATAATACAGCATGGTATGAATTTACTTCATCTTAATTACATCATACAATGTAAAAATAAAAAAAGTTTTAATTAAGACAATTCTAAACCAGTTACCACAAGTGTTGGAAAAGTTTCTAATTAGACAATTCCAAACCAGTTACCACAATTATTACAAAAGTTGATCTTGAATATACTATGGTCTGGAAATCAGCGAGGTGTGAATGAAGAGAATTTATTATACATTCTACAAATAGAATCCTGACTTTGACATTGACATTAATGTAGAAATGAAACCTGCCTTCTTTCAAATACATGGAACACAGACGTTCATGTTGCCCATACAGAAATAAATCACCATCAATACAAAAATGAACTGGGATTCCTTATTCAGATTCCTCTTCATCTCTGCTTTCTCTTATACAGATTATTATTGCTAATTACATTACACATGCAGTAAGCAACAACTTCAATTGTAAGACACAATCTACATAACAATGGGCTTTATACACCCACATTATATAGTGCTATATGTAATGGAAGAGCCATTAATTAAAAAAAAAAAGGAATTAATTTTTAAAAAATATAAAAATCATGTATCCAACTCAATTGAATCCTTATTATAACATTAATTAAAGTTGGATAATTTAACTATTTTATACTTGAATGAGTTGTTTATTAATAGCTGAGAAAACATACCTGAGTTTTGGTAATGTTTGTGGCAGTTTTTGGTTGACAGTCTAGAGACTGAGGATTTTCTCACCACACCCACGAGAAACTTATCTGACTGGTCTCTTTTTAGACCTCCTTAAATGAAGTTCTTCTAGTGCTATGGGTGGGAACAGCTAGGCTGTGTTAAAATGCATGGAATGACAGGAAATTCAATTGCCATTTGCAGTGGGGTAGGTGTGTAGTTTACGCTGATTAAGTTCTTTTAGACATCTTGATATATGTTATATCATATATCAAGATATATGATTTTTCTTAACATTTTATAGCTTCTCTTACAATAATATTTTTGTGTATGGATACTAACAATTTTTGATTAAAACATATGCAAATGTCTTTTACTTGAAGACCATTAGTAATTCCATCCCTTTACATGAAAGGAAATACTTGCTCCCTAGGTAGTAGATGTTATTTCACATTCTCTTTTAACTAAAAGGATCCAGGGTAATTAACGAAAGGACACAAATAAAAGGCTACTTTGTGCAATGCCTACAGCAGCTCATTGACAAAATAATTCTCATCTAAACTATACAAAAAAAACAGCATAGTAAATTTGCAATTAAAAAAATAATCTTTTCTTATAATTGTATTTTAAATGTATTTAAAAAAAATGAAAATTGCCTGTATTTGGTATAATTAACAAAATTAAAGGGACACTACACTGAAAAAATGACTTTGCCTATCTTAATATATAATTGAATACATGTAAGTAGCACTATTCTGATTTGCACAGTAAATGGAATAAAAGAAACTTTCCCCAAGGCTCACTGCACTCTCCCGCCAGTAGGAAGGAACACCAGAGTCTCTTGCAGGGAGACTCAAGTTATTATCGTTAAAAATTGTGCTAATTTTGCCCTAACCAATCAGATGATAGCTTTCAAATGTGAAATAATATCTATTGGTTGGACAAATTGGCACCATTTTTAATGATAAGAACTTTTATGAATAACCCTGTTGGTATTATCTGATAATACTGTGTGTGGTAAGCGGAACATTTTTAAGGACAATTATACTCACCTTTCCCCGATCCACTGCAGCTAGTACCCAGGTGAGGACCTAAAATCGCTAAGTCCTCACCCTGGGTACTTTCCCTAACTCCTTCACTACTTACCACGCAAATCTGCTTCGCCGATCCACACTGTTCCACCTCTCTTCTACTGTCAGTGACAGTCGCGAGGCAGCCAATTGGAAGACATGCCTCCTTGCAGAGCGTATCTTCCTATTGGCTTCCTCCGATCTGTCACTGAAGCAGGAAGAGCAGAGGAATGGAGCGATCGGCGAAGTAGATTGCGGTAAGTAGTGCAGGAGTTAGGGAAAGTACCCAGGGTGAGGACTTAGCGATTTTAGGTCCTCCCCTGGGTACTATGCGCATGGAGGAAGAGAGCGAGGGTGAGGTGAGTATAGTTGTCCTTTAATAACTCCAAATGTTCTTGGTATGACTGCCAGATATATTATTGCTTAAAGAGGATCAAACCATTATTATGGTAAGGGCCATAAACAAAGTGGTTGGGTCCCATCTTGGGAGATTCAATACAGTAAAGTTCGTATTAACATTTAGTTGCATTTCAATAGACTCTAAAGTATTAGCCTGCCATATACATTGCCGTATTTCAGATTGATTCTGTTAATTGGAATTAACGGACTGCATAATTCCCGATAATGTCAGATGCTGAATACCCAGCAACAAACATTTGGGTCTGGGTATGTCTACTTTCATCACTGGAATTACCCAATCTTACAATGTTATTTTGCCTTATTTAGATATTTTATTCACAATTGTAACTCATTGAGAACTCAAAATCCTGCAATGTGTTTACAGGCAAACTTCTGCATTCTACTTATGAGGGTAAAAATGAGGAATGTCAATGACCATTGGAAAAACAGCAAAAAAAATCAAAGCTAAATAATCCTTTTGCTTCAATGGATTTTAAAAATGTGTTTGTAGGTGAACCTTTTTGTTCCATGATTTGTTTGATTTTAATTTGCTTTTACAAGTCAGCAGTGGACAATGCAGATATCAGTTCTTAAAATGCCATTGCAAAAAAAGAAAGGATTTTATTGGGTTGTTCCAATTAGTGTCCCTTAACATAGTAGCACACAAAGCACATTTGTGGAATGTTAAGCTGTAACAACCAAACTACTTTTTAAAATTTTTGAATAACAGTTTTAACTTACAGGACTTGTAATATCTTATTTTTTGAATAGCTAATTTGAATTCATTCAAAAATAATAACAAAAATTTTATATTAAATATTATAAAAATAATATAAAAGCATTTAACAAGTGTATCTTTTTTAACCATTACTATCACATACCCTTTATATTAAGTCTAAATGAGTGTTCTCTAGTAAAAAAAGTTATCGGAATACACTTATACCTAGTCTGTCATAAGCACCATTTTTAAAAAATTATAAATAATTTTAGGGTAGGTTACAATGCAGGCATCTTCCCTTGTCTGGAAGTAGGATTCAAGTGGGCATGCTTAAGAGCCGTGGTGAGGAAGCCAAGCAATAGTGCTTGTGATGTCACCGCTCACAGTAAAGCAGGAGCACCAACTCTTGTATCTGCTGTAAGTTTGGATAGATTTCAGCTACAAAAATGATCCTGGGTCCTTTTAAGTATAGAGTTTTCTTTTTTAATAAAGGGCACTTGTATGGAGACAACAGTTCCCCTTTAAGCTAGCTATAAAACTAGGCCAATATTCAACCAATATCGGGTCTATCCTGCAGTTCCAATGGCTGCATATATTACAGCATAATTCTTTTATAGCAGATTTAATATCCACAAGTTGGCAAAATGTCCCAATGAATGTCTAATAGTGTATGGCTGCAATTCATTTACCACAAGATACAGAGGCAGAAGCACATACTTATTATAATAAATAGTTTTCTTTCCACTTTGAGTGCGTGTTTCGCCCTTATTTGTTGTTTAATAGTTGATGTGATCCTGTATGGCACAGAATTAAGGGTAATACACCCCTGATTTCCTCAAAGAGACTCCTGCAACTGATATTGTACAGCTTCTGGCTAAAAACGAAAGTTGCCTGCACACTATATAACTAATACAGGCAGAATGATGTTTTCAAATGTATTTAAGTGACAGGTAATGAAGCCTTTCCATATTGAAATGTTGTATGACAGAAAATAAGAGGGAATAACATTTTTAGCAACAGCATGATACTCATTTGTATGCAGTGTTATTAGGTAGCAAACTGAATCAGCACACTGTGAGAAGTTTCTCATTTCTTGATATAAAAAAATTAGCAAAAGAAAAGAACATTTAGGCCTCATTAGTTACCAAAAAAATCTATCTAGGCTTTTTATATTTTAGTTATCTTTATATAGGTGTACACATTCTTTATTCAAAATCCATCAATGTTTTAGATACCCCCCTCAGTATGAAGTTCATTTATAAATGCCTAACTACATAGACTTTATGTGACAAGAGAGACAAGAAAGACTAGTATCAAACCTTTATCATCAGCACTCCTGAGGCCGATGAACGGTCTCGTCAGCTTCCGGAGTTGTTTCATATATCCCGGAAATTCCCTCGTCGCGGTCAAAAGAATAGGAGAGTTGGTTGCAGTTGAGGAAATCTGCAGTCCCAATACGCTTTGCATACGTAGAACGCTCAGCAGTGGGTAGGGCATCATTAGAAATGACAGAGTCTTGCAGATTCTGTCTGTCATTTTTTAAAGGAGACCAAACCCAAATGTTTACACTCCAGTAATCTGAACATAGGCAGGTGATAACTTGCCTGAAAAGGCTGTTTTCACATAGTGGGAAAGATGGCTGTAGATTCTTACCTACTCTGTCAGGACTTCACACAGCAGAGAGGAGGAGGGACTTCCTGTCTCCCTCACACACTGAGGGAGTCTGAGGCTATGCTTGCGCCACTGTGCAGGAAGAAGCATTAGGAATGTCACACATGTCAGCCTCCCACCCATAACTTTCTGGTCAGTCATTCTTTATATCTTGGGTGCTGGAGCATGTAGACAGGTGTTTGATGGCTCGTTTAAAGGTAGGAAATCGGTCTTTTCATTTAAACTCAACTTGTTTGGAGACCACGTTCCCCTTTAAATCTCATCTGCCATTCTGTTGCCCATTTTGATAATCTATCTAGGTCAGCTTTTATCTGTTATCTACCAAAACACCAATTTTCCCCGTTAGAGGCACACTTAACATAGAGTTATTTATGGTGTAGGTGGCACAAGGATTGTTAAACCCCAAATGCATCACCTTACATTTATTAACAGTAAATCTCATCTGCCATTCTGCTCCCATTTTCTTAATCTATCTAGGTTAGGCTTGCAGCAATTACACACCATTTGAAGTTTCCAAAGTCTACATTTCATCAGCATAGTGTCATCAGCAAACACAGAGACCTGCTCTCAATGCCCCCTTCTAAGTAATTTTAAAATAAACCGTTTAAAAAGAAGTGGCCCCAGTACAGAACCTTGAGGCTCTGGTAGCTCCATTGACCACCACTTTCTGTTTGCGATCCAATAACCATTCTCTTGTACAAATGTTTGTTCTAGGCCAACAGTTAATGTGTGTTTACACATTAGTCGCTTTGTGGGACAGTATCAAAAAGCTTCTTAGCAAAATTCCAGTATAACAGATCATGCTATGCCTGAACCAAAATCTTATTCATTTCTCATAAAATCACGTAAATTTTGTTTGGCACAATCTGTTTTTATAAACCCATCCATAAGATCAGTCTTGAGACAAAATCCAAGGATAGGATCCAGTAAAAATTTTCCACCTTCCCTACCCTGATGTTAGGTTTACAGGTTTATAGTTACCAGGTTTCTCATGACGTCAGCCGCATTTGTGCCAATCACAGACATTCTGACATCATGAGAAAGCGCCGTGGGAAGAGGGCTGTATGTATAGTTACAATTATTATTTTATGTCGTTTAGGTCTGGGCAGGAGCACTTGTCATATCCATAAAAGGATTTTACTCTAGAATGTAGGGGGACTGAGGATGGATCGGATGGTGGGAGGGGGGTTGAAAAGGGAGGCTGAATGCACGGAAAAGGCATGGACTTGAGGGACATAAGACAGCTTGGATTCAGTGAGCTGCTCCTGGTCTGCAAAAAGAATGCTGAAAAAACGAATGTATCTTCAAATTTAAGTGGGGAATGGCTTGTTTTAAAGCTAGAAACATGGCCAATACTAAAATTTATAGTTTTAGGGATGGACATTCCTTTGTTGTGTTTCCGTACCATATCCTGTCTGAGCCAGAGCGAATATTTACTTCATATTATTACAGTTCCAGCGTATGGACTAGGATTCTTTATAAGGAATACCGATGGGGAAAAAATAGTTTAGCAACATAGCCTTTTTGGCATCTTCTATTCCCATTATTTAATGGGAATAGAAGATGCAAAAAAGGCATCTTCTCATTCCCTATTAATGGTCCCACATTCTCATCCTCATCATTTTAACTATTGATATACTTAAAAAAACATTTTGGGGTTGGACTACTTTGTCCTGCTATCTGTATTTCATTTTTATTTAAGCTAGTTTTAAGTGCAAGCAGTTCCTATTTCAATCTATGCCAGGGTAATTGAATCCCCCATAAACCAGAAGATGCCCCATACCAGCAGCCTAGCCATTGCAATGCAGATTTCCAGCTCCTCACGCATTTGGCGGCTTATAACAATTAATTTACCCACCTTGTTGCTTCCTGTAGTTAGCTCCACTCATATTGTTTCTGCCATTTACTGTCCAGTCAGTGAATCATTTAGCCATGTTTCTGATATACCGATCACATCATACCTTTCCTTTAAAGCTATTAGTTTTCTAGTCACCAGTTTTTCCAGCCAGACTTCTTGCATTTGCAAACATATATTTTTAGATTATCAATTAATTTAATTCCATACTTGAATGTTCATGCGCTCTTATCCTCTATGCTCCCCCCTCCCCAACTCTTCCATATCTCATTAGCCACCTGATCCTAACTCTCTATCTGTGGTAGTCCAACAATTCCTTCCCGCCTTAATTATTGTAGCTACCAGACAGCCCAAGGTTAGCTCATTGTCAATCAATGGGTGCTATAAATATTAGTTAACTTAAATGATACTATACCAAAAAAGATGTAGTAAGTAACACCAACAGCCAAGTTTAACTTGCACTGCCTACTAAAGGTTGTGCAACTGCTTTCACTGCCACCAATAAATGACCCAACCTCAAATCCATCTTACATATCGGGTTTCTATTTGCTTTCTTACTCCTTGTTGCTGGGGATGTATCTCCTAATCCTGGCCCTGCATATGTCAGTTCCTATTGTCTTTGCCCTACTCTCCCCTATCACTTTTCATGGTTTCTAAACCCTCTAACATTTTATCCGTTCTGTAATCCTATCTTCATATCGCCCTTCTCCTGTGTTGCTTAATGTTAGGTCCCTGCTAACAAATCTATTATTATTTATGAACCTTTTCGTTTTAAGAATTTTCACCTTCTTGCCTACTGAAACCTGGCTCTCCCAAAATGACTCTGCTATTGAGGCTCAATTTCGTAGGAGGTCTCTGTCTTTCCAATACACCTCGCACTTCAAGTCATGGTGGAGGTGTTGGCCTCTTCTTTCCCCCAACTGTCATTTTAATGTGATATCCCCCACCGGCCTTCTCATTTACGTCCTTTGAAGATCATAATGCTCAAAATTTCATACCTCTCGTCCCTAAATGTAGCTGTGTTATACAGCCCCTCTCCACGGCTCCTCAGCTACATTCCTCTCGACTTTGAGACTGGCTTAAGCTTGACACTATGTATCCTGGCCTCTTGTTAGCTATACTTACATACTCCTTTGATCTTAATCAATCTTGATCAAATACTGGTACACAAAAGGATGGCTACCTCTCTGTCTTATTGTTTAAAACTGTTACCTGCTACCTGTTTTCTGATTACTATCTGATTACCTTTCTGCCCAACACTCTACTATTTCTCCTGACACTCCTTCTTGTGTGAATGTCTTAATACCCAACCTTTCGGTACTGGTTTCTTCTCCGGAATGCAGTGACATTATGGGCTCTCAACATATCTCTCTAACAGAACCAACTCTGTGTCTTATGATAAAAAAACACATCCTTCTGGCTCCTCTATGTGTAGGGTCCCTTAGGGCCCTGTTCTGGACCCTTGTGTTCCCCCTTTATTACTTTTTCCTTTGGAAAAACCATTAGCTCATTTGGTTTTAATTATCATTATAATCTGTACCAGATGATACGCAAATCTACTTTTCCACCCCTACGTTAAGTGAACACCCATACACACATCTCCAACTGTATCCTGCCATCTCCCATATACCCTATCGCACGTTGCTTAGGGCTAATTGTTGATCTCTCTCTCTCCTTTTCTAATTACATAACAATGTCCCTTTTTATTCATAATACTGCGAAAATCTGTAGGTTCCTCTCTCCTAACTGCTGCTATGCTCTCATCCTATTACCGCCTGGACTATTGTAACCTTCGCTTTCTGGTTTCTCTTGCTTCCTTTTTCTCCCCTTCAGTTATTTTTTTGCCCCCCCCCGGCTTTTGTATTCTAATATTTACAAAGCTGTGCTATATTGTGCTATTAAATATGCATACATATAAATACATTCATACATGGAACTATGCTAAAACAGACATTTTAGATTACGTAAGTAATCATATGCTGCCCTTCTCCTACCTTATTTACTTATTAAGATTAATCAATTTTCAGGTAATATGATATTTAAAGTGGAACTAAAATCCTATGCTTCCACCAGATTTTAAAAGTCCTTAACTGCGGATGTCCCATTTTAACCCTATTTCTCTCTGCAGGTTTGGCCCTCTGTAATCTGAAGTCACAGACTTTGGCAGTCAGTGGTTCACAGCATCTTTGAAATGTGTCCAACTATGCTATTTAGCCGAGGCACTTTAATGTATGGCAATCATGCCATTCAGCCTGGCTATCTTGTGTACATCTAGTATCTAGTTACATGAGGCCTGCAACACACATGCATGAATGATCATTTTCTCTGTTAATTCCACGTGTCTGGCTGTTCCATCGGGCGTTATGGCGACCTGGCAGAATGCCCGCATGTGCCATTATCAGCCAAACAGACATGTATAGATTTAGGAGGCAGGGAACGAGGGAGTTATTGTTGGGACCTTAGACTGTAGACATGTAAGTACTTTTAAAATCTTTGAGTTCTTGTTATTACTGCCTGGTTGTCCAGAAGACTTCCCTAAAGGAATTCTATATAGTCACATAAAGATATAGATTGCCTTAGCTGCTTCTCTAACAGTCATTACAAGCAGGGTAATGAACACTAACAGAAAGCAAGTAGTAACAGCTTATAAAAACGAGGGGAAACCAAATACTAGTACGCGGAATTCATAATAAAAACGTTTCACTGCTTGCCAATGGATGTGTGAGAAACTACCTATTTATTTACTAGGAAATTAGACTAGAAGGACATTACCCTGTTAGCAGTTCATTTTACTAACTGACTGTGAATTTTAAAAAAAATTGTTATTACTGCTAATTGGTTCTCCAAGGGAAAGCACCTGAAATAGTGTAACAAAAGTAACGTGTGTGTATACACACATTGAATTATTCAGATCTACTGTAAGACCGGTAAATATTCTAAATAAAACACAAGCTTGCATGAGTAACGTGAGACGCATGTGCTGCTTCAGAAAACCTCAGTTAGATACATATGCCTATACTCTTAATTACTCAGAGTGAATTAAAGAAAATTAAAGCATTAAACTGCAAGTTTTAATCATTTTTAAGATATAATAATAAAAATATTTTGCTACATTTTATATATAAAAAAAAATAGTCTGTTTATGTTTAGTATGTCTACAAAAAAGTTGACTTAAAAACTTTCACACTTGACGATTCTTAATTTCCTGTTTTTTTGTGGACACACATTAAACAACAAACGGATTTTAACAATTGTATTTTCCTTTATTATTCTGTGGAAAATAAACAAGAGCAAGGCCATGAGTTTTTAAACCCTTTTTAACCTAATGGAGAATAGTAAAGTAAACAATTACAATTAGACCTTAACTTATTAATTACCACCAGTAGAGCGTTGGTTACGTTGAGCTTCCCCTTATGTATCTATCCCGAGGTGCGGGTCAGGAACTCCTCTGCTGGAACAATGACAGTACAGCCACACATTAAAAGAGAAGTTAAGTGCGCAATTTTTTTAAAAGGTAGGACCATCTTACCCCCCTACCCTGGGTACCTTTCATTTTAAAAAGTAATTTTTACACTATAGTTTGTCGATTAAAACAATTCTGGAAGGTCTCTACTCTGCAGCCCTGAGATGGCAACTCAGTAAGTGGGCCCGGTGGTCAGTGGTGCTGCATTGCTAACACAGTTCTGGTGTCTGTGGACATAAGAGCACTAAAGTTTGCTTTAGGTAGGTAGTTGAAGGGGAGAGGAAGTGCCCCCCTGGTACTTTTTCATTTAAATAATCCTTTAAGGGATGACTTTTTACTATTCATATTAATTCCAAATACATTATTTGTAGTTAACGACACAAGATATGCCATCCGCTTGTTACGTTTAGATTGTTCTACAGAATGTTTAGACTAGGTGTCATGGGATTTCTTAATGTCGTCAAAAGTATGCAGCGAAACATAATGTTTCATAACTAAATTGCTCCGGATAGAACATTTGCTAATCAATATGTGTATTGGCCTGATTATCTTCCAATTTGCCAAATGTAAACAAACGCTCCCGTGCGGCCACAGGCTCTATTAACTATTCGGTAAGCAGATCGATCAGAACATTTACATACACAAAACTGTTCTGCTGATGAAACCTGTGTAAAATAGATGTAAAAAAAAAGAGGGACCAAAAATTTACTATGGGGCATATCGAAAGAAAGTAATTTCTCCTATTAATAATTCATTGTCACTGGGTTATTTTAAGGCATTACGGTATACAAATAAAACTTCAGCTACCATTCACATATAATTAGCAAGGTGTTTGGCTAAACTTTTGCCGGCTTCCGCGTGGTGCTTATGACTATCTTTAAGTAAGGAAAAACTCAGGGATAACCTGGCCGAGATGAAAACTGTACATGCTAGCGTCTCCTTAAACTAAATGATATTGGGAGGTAGGAAATATCATTTCTACCCCACGCCCCAGGAAGTTTTTCATTTTCTTATGTCACTTAAAGGTGAACATTATCTCAATAGACCAGAGCACATTCACACACATTCAACCATCTATGTCTCACCTCTCCTTGCTGTGGCCATTGTTGATTTATGAAAACAACCTGTGAGTACTAGGGGTCACGTCCCACAATCCATCTTAGCTGGGTAAAACCCCCAGCTAAGTTTCTGCGTACAGGCACATGCTCTGTAAGTGTCAACAGATTAAAAATAGGAAGTTGTCAACCTATGCTTCCTAGAAGCTGACAGACTAACAAATCACACTTATAGGGCACAGAGATCCCCCTCTCACCTGATTTCAGAGATTTCATTTTTTGTGTCAAAAACACATTCAAATGCTCCTCGTCCTAACAAATATATAATCCTTCACTTTTCATACAAAAGAAAAGTATCTTTGCAAGTGTATTTCAAATATATAGCATGATGTAAGAAAACGAATAATAAAAATTTGCAAAAAATAAAAAAAAAAATAAATGTAAGTCTGGGGAATAGACCTGCAACTTGCTAAAGCAGAGTCTTTAACTCTAGCTAACGAGATAATACAGTATAATAGAACACATGTAGAATCATTTATGTAGAACCATGTAGAATCTTTTTACTATGAACATATGAAAACCTCTGGGGATTGAACTTGAGGTAAATTTAGGAGCTTCATTTTTTGCTTGGGACATAATAGAAATAAAAAAACAGAAGGAGAAGTTTGGGTGTATTGAAACTCGTAAACCGCACCTGAAGTGTATATTTATAAAACCTGGAGTCCTACCAGGTGGCCACCACTGAATAAGCGAGTACCTAGATACATTTGGGACTTTAATTTTTTTGCAAAACGAATCCTAAAAATAAAGACTTGGAATCTTCGTTACCCTGCAGTTTATTTACCACCAACTCACACTGACTGAGTCATAAATTTATGGTACAATCAGCTTTGAAGTCTTTTAGGCCTCCATATTGGTTGGTCAAGACATCTGTAGAGAAAATTACTCTGTGAATAGTAAACAGTGAATATAGGATCAGGGGGCGTGGTCTTGATGATTTAAGGGGCTGTGGGTTTGTTGTACCGGCAAACAACATGGAACCTTCTTATTTACAGAATCTATTTCTAACACATGTACTAAATGCAAACTTACCAGAGAAGAATCTTACCAATGTATTGTGATTCTGGGGAGAAATACTTTTAATTAGGTTGTTTAACAATTGTTTAAGTTAGTTCTACTTTTAAAGATAGGTGAGGGGGTGGTGGACATGACAGACGAGGTAAATAACTGCAAACGCGGCTGTTTATTGTGAGTAAACGTGAACCAACATGTTCAAGGCAAATAGACCCTCACCTATCTTTACCATGAAATATTTATTTCTAAATGCATATGGATGGATGCATAGAAGTACCTGTATGAACACCACTAGCAGTGGAATACTTTAAAACTATTACATTTCCTATGCTTTAACTCTATATTATCTTTTTTTTGAGGATGAAATAAGAGTTTCATATTACATGGAGAATAATATGACCATTAAGTTATACCAACTATTTAAAATAATGGAATAAAAAGTTTAGGAAGTTTAATTTAGTTTTTTTAACTTAAGTTACTCATTTTTATAGGTTTGCTATTACGAACGGTTTTCAGGGCTTAGAGTGTTAGGGTTCCATAGTTGACTCCTCTGGTCACTATAAGTAGCAGGTGACCATCATGTGTAATAGGTCATTCATTTGTTTATTATGCAGAGTGCCAAACCATCATTTACTCTACATACAGTAGAGTCATATCTTTGTAATATCAAATGGTGTTTTTTTTTTTTGGTATATTACTGTTTTAATTAAACTAAAATGGGCTTTAATACAACATAAGTTCAACATTTGAGAAAAACACAGGGGCTGCAGCATGAAAAATTGCATTGCCAAAAGAGTGTCAACAGTCTGGAAAAGTTTGAGAACCACTGTTATAGGCAATAAATATGAGGACTGGATTGTAACAATTAGCAACATTATGCAACCAATTACCGTATATTACTCGAGTACTAAGTCGATCGCGATAAAAGTCGAGGTTACCATAGTTTTCCTGAAAAATTTGTAAAAACTGATTGACTCGAGGTATAAGTCGAGGGTAGAAACTTATCACCAATACTGCCTTCTGATTCTGTGTTGTTTTTAGGCTTTAGTTGCCCTTTAAAATGGACAGCAGAATTCCCATACATGAATCCACTACATTAATACCCCAGTACCAGTAACCTCCAATTTCTTTGGCAATCCAGAGTGTTGGAACCTACAACTCCCGCATGCTTAGTGTTGCGGGAGTTTCAGTTTTTAAAACATGTGGAGTGGCAAGGTTCAGTAAAACTTGTTAATTAAGCTTACCATCATTTACAATTCCTCCGAACCCCCATTTATAGTAAGCCCCTCTGAACCCCATATAGTAAAGCGAACTCTGATCCCCATATAGTAAGGATTCTCTGACCGCCATAGTTCAAAATGTCACCTGAGAGAGTTGTAGTTTCAAGCTGTCATTGCCATGTACTAGCAGCTGTTTTTTGCCCAAACTGAGGAGCCCCATCGATGTTACAGCATCCAGTGACAGTGCGAGTGAGTCCAGCGGGCAGAAATACAGGAAGCAGAATGTGTAAAGGCAGATCAGCTCCTGTACTTTCTATGCAGGTTAACACCCTACTGGTGTTACATCTGTAATTGCAGAATTGGATCTAAATTAGGACTTGACGTAGTATAGTCGAGCTTAGGTTTTCAGGCTAATTTTTAAAGCCTGAAAAATTCGACTTATACTCAAGTATATACGGTACTTATTTCTTTCAGACCTTAAACACCTTGTGTTCCTCTGGACTTTGGTCCATGCCTGCCAGCCACATCCCCAATTGCTATATGAGTCTGTAAACAAGATTGGATAGAGATGTTTTTTTTTGTTGCTGTGTTGACATGTGCAAAAAGCAACCACACAGAACTCTAGCGGCAAGAACCATAAATGGGACTAAACTGTGTAAAGACTGCTGGGAACTAAAACAACCCAGAATTACCATGTTATTAGGGTAATTCGACACAAAAAGGCCATCATATATTGCTGTTTTTATACCAAGTGTGCTCTTTTCAAATTAGTTTTATTCAGATGCTTTAGTTGTATATATTTGCTTCATGCATGTCTAAATTCAGGATGAACAATTTTATTTTATTAGATGTTCCTTTGAAATGTTTAAATTAAAAACTGCTGCCACATCAGTATCCGACGGTACGCATGGGGGGTACAATCAAGAATGCCAATTTCGCCATTAGAAGCACTTAAAATGCTGCTTGAACAAAAAGCACAACTTAAATGTTAGATGTAATTTTGTCTGGTAGAAGACAAGCAAGTTAATAGACTTTGCAACTCGAGCCAAGTCATTTCTAGTGAGTAGGACTAACGTAAATACAGCTGAAGCCCTTTCAAACTTTGATTTGACATTTATTAGGCTGTTTGGTGCTGATTGTATGAACGATGTAAACACTGTCTTATCTACTTAGAGGCAGTTTTTTATTCGGTGTTGCACATACGTCTGTCAGTCATAGGCTTTTTGGCTCACTCGGTCATTGAGATTTGCACTTTATTTTGAGTTTTCACTTATTTTATCTAGAAAATGACAAGTGATTGGGGAGTTACATATCAACTGATGTATGTATAATGTATTTTACCCACAGTAATAGGGTTTTGGTCTAACATCAACTCCCAGTTTACTGGAGATAAATTCTGACTAAAATTTCACCTTGAAACATAAATGGTAATTGATTTGCATTCGCTAATAACTCGGAGTGCTACATTTCACACTCATTCACCCTGGCATGGAGCTTGCCATCACTAAGGATCACAAAATACAATCCGAATCGCGGCAGTGAGGCTAGTCTAAAGCTAGCAAAATGCAGATAAAATAATGTATCACTTGTCTCACTATCTATATTCCTACTAATGAAAACACGTTGAATTTCTCTTTTCTTGAGTTTACTGTGATCTTTGATTAACATAGTTTCGTTTTGGCAAAGGGCTGGCGAATGGATTATGAGAAACAATTGGGGGCTTTCATCAAGTTCCCAATAAAACAGTAGTATATCAATAGGACAGTGCATGTAAATCAGAAAGGCAAGATCCCAAAGGCCTTTTTACAACATTTTTAGCTATTTCCACGCATTCTCGTGTTTTCGCAGTCCATTGAAGTCCTGTTTTTCAACTTTGAGCTGCTCTCCCGCTCTCAGCCATTTGACCAGTCGTATTTTAGTCCTTTTAATTAGTTCTCAGTTGTCAAACCATTTCACAAGCCGTTAGTTTATCAGCCCAACTGACCAGTCAAAGCTTGGCAGCTTTTTTGGATCAGTCTTAGTTTTCTAGCTATTCACCCATCTTATTTTTCTGCCACCCTGTTTGACAGTGTTAGTGTGCAAGAGCTTTCACACAGAATCAATTTTTAGTCTTGATTGACCTCTCGGTTTCTCAGCAATCTTACCATTCTCTGTTTGCCAGCCATTTCTACAGTCCTATTTTTTCAGCAATTGCAATTTAACGTTTGTTGGTATACCAGCCAATTTAACCAAGCTGAATGTCCCAGACTCTTCACCAGTCTTAGTTGCAAGCTTTACTGTCTCAATTTCCAGACAATTTATCAGTCTCAGTTTACACCAACTTTTACTATGCTATTTGCACCATGCTCAGTTAACTAGTCCTAGACAACTACCAGTCTCCCCAACATTTGCAGGTGTATTTTCCAGACATATACCAATCTCAGATCATTTGCCAACCATTTTGGCAGTCCGTGTTCCGGAGCATTTGACTAGCTTTAGTTATCAATGGGGAGTCAGATGTAGAGTAGAGCCCTGTGGCAGGCACAGTACACTTTGATAATTAGTATTTTTTGTATGTTATGTGACAACAGTGTCTTGAGGAAACAGTTTAACTTATGTAAAGTGTACCCTATTTTGCTTCTCTCACTATAATTTAAAAAACTATGCTCACTCCTTCACAGTGGTAACAAAAGTGTGTCAATTTATGCACCAATTTCAACCATTTATTGTATCTTTGCTAAAAAAAACAGTAATAATCTCAATGCAGTGGTCCAATATATTGGCCTGTGATGAGAGTAGTTAAACAGACGTTAAAGATAAAATAAGCAATGACAGACATCCCACCCTTCCAAATGCGGCTTCAGAAGTCGGGTAGGAGAAGGGGGAGCTTAAGGCAGTGGTGGGCCCCGTGGAATATACACCGGCTATGATCCAGCATACCCACATTGCTCTCTTATGCCTCTTAGTTCTTGTTTTCAGAAAACTCTGTTAACAGGACTAGAAGCTATATTAGCTCAGGCAGTGGAAGAAGAAACGGACATATTTAAAACGACAATCCCTTAAGGAAAAGGGGATGAACGCACATTACCATATGGATGGGCCAGCCCCCCATAATTTAATTTGGAGGAATGGGGGGTCTATCTTAAAAAAAAAAAAAAAAAAAAGATATAGGAAGACAGAAAATCCTGGGTGCTTTTAATCTCAGAATTTATATTTACCACTTGTGGACATATTATAGGCAGGGCTAATTTGCTAAGGGGAGGAGTGCAAAATGTACACTAATGAGCAGGTGGGGGACAATTAGTGAATGGTCCGTTTATGCATCATCAGATTAGAACTGAAAGGTTGAACATTTTGGGTCCAGATTAACAGTTACATACGGTAAATGTTTTGAATCATAAAGAAGTGACTTTATAAATAGTGTTTAAAGAGGACCTGTGGTTCCTACACGTGCCCTTTATTGAATAGCTTCTCTCAATATTTTTCAAACAAGCTAAGATGAGTGCTCTAGCTTCTTGGGTCTTAATTTACACTTTCCAGCTGCCCTATCTTCTGGTTCTCAGCACCAGGATTTGTGTAAAACTGATTCATAGCCCCACCCCACAAAAACAATTTTTCTGAAGCTAGTTACAGACCTGCGCAATCATTCACAGTTGTCCGTCCATCCTATGAACACTTTAGTGAGAAAAAAATATTTTTTCTCTGTTTCCACAGCGTGGGCATGCTCAAACCTAACTGGAGGAAAAGATCAAAGCATGGTGGATGTCATCAGCTCATCAATGCAGATGGAAAAACACCATTTAGTACTCTGTGCTTTTGGATTAGACGGCGGAGCTAGAAGCATGATGATCAAGTCGTTTTAAGTTAGAAATGTGTTCTTTTTTTTTCCCCTCCAAGTGAGGAACATTTATTAATAATAAATCATAAAACAAATAATTAAAAAAAACAAATAAACGTTTTGGTGCAACATGATCAGGATATTGCTTGTTATAGATCTCAGCTATTGGTGGTACAGTTTTACCATATGCTGTCGCCACAGTATGATCGTAGTGCGGGGGGTCAGGGAATCATAAATACATTTATGTTAAGATGTTTCCCCAGCCGGAGGGGGTGAGGAAAGACTATTGCCCTGTGACCCTGTTCACGAGTCGCATTGTTGTTGATAATGATCCATTTGTCCCAGATTTTTTTGAAATTTTGAGCAAGTCTCTGTTCTCATTTTATCACCCTTTTAAAAGGAATATGTCCACCCAAATAGAATTTTTTGATATAAGATTCCCCAAGGGCTCCCAGCCCAACCGCTTATTGTATTCTTTAGAAAGCCCCAAAACATCTATTACCTCCCCTCTTTCCTCCGCCGCGCTCCGAGCCCTCTGCTTGCGAGGAAAATGCAAGCAGAGGGGCGGGCCGGCAGCCGGTCTTGTGATTGGTGAGCGGCAGCCAATCACGGACGCGGGCTGCCGGCCAGCTCACCTCACTCGCGAGGGACAAGAGGAGAGGTAGTAAAGTTTGGGGAGCTTTCTTAAGATACAAATATAGTCGGTTGGGGCTGGGACCCTTGGGGATCTTATACTATTAAACATTTTAACGCTAGGGGGAGGGAATCGGGAGAGGGAGGGGAGAGGGGGGGGGAGGAAGGCTGCAGTAGCATGCCAAAATCTCCGGAGGCCAGGAAGGAGGGCAGAGTCCTATAGTGGCCTCTGCTAGCCCTCCTGGTGGGCATTTTTTTGGGAACTTTGGGGGGACTACAGGATAGAACCCATATGGAGCTGGATGGTGAGGTAGGATTAACTACACTACTGGTGGGCCAGTAGTTTGGGGGATTTAGTTTTTGGGGTGTGACATGGCCCTTTAACGTCCAGAGAGCATTGATTGCATGGTTCCATTGAGTGCAATGTTGGGGGGCAATGGCCTGTCACATGTGCATGACCAGGAAGCTGTGAAAAGGAGTCTCTGCCAGAATATCCTGTGAATTGTCCCAAAGACAAAGTTATACCCAGGATACATATTTTAGGATCCAGGCCACCGGTGCTACCATTTCATCATGGAGTGAACTAGTAATTTGTTTCCAGTAAACCATGGCAGGACTGGCATGAACAGATAATGGTGGTAGACCGTGCCCGGTGCTGTTTGGCACTTAGAAGAATATTGTCTTTTCTTAAATAAAGCTCACTTCTATCATCAAATATTAAGATTGTTTTCAATTAAATGACTTTGTCAATATTTGGAGCGATGAATTTAATTTTGCTGCCATTACGTATCTGACAGCGATCCTGCATACAGTAAACCCCTTTGCATGACTTAAGGTTTAGCGGGAAAACCAAACAGGCAATGTGCAGTTTGTGTCTCATTCATGTTAACTATAGTTCTAGTTAGACTATATTGAAAGGCTGCACAGAGCTATTTCCAAAATGTTTGTAAATGGGCTGCGGCCACGGGCAAAATTATATGAACAACTACATACCATATAATTCAATCAAGTGGCATGGTTCCTACACTAATTCACAAGATAGTGGTCCAATATGCATCGCTCTTTATTTCTATTGTAATTATTGTCTTTTTGCCAAAAGTTTTAATGACTCGCAATACCCTTTTAGCACAGATACCCCAAGTCTTCACACCTTACTCTTTAACTATAGCCAAGCCACGTTTTGCTGGAAAGCATTGGCACACACTCACCAAGCACTGTAGGCCCCCGGACTTAGAATCTGTGGCTGACACGGATACTCAAGAAGACCAAAGCAACTGGACAGAGAAACTGGGCCACTAAAACCACCTGGGTGAGTCTGGAACAACAGGAATCAAGAGTACAAGAGAAAGCAGAAATGGAAGTCCGGAAAACAGCAGCTTAACGGGTCACTACACGGAAGTCAGTCAGTCAAAGTGAGGTATCAGGAATGAAGATTAGACGGGTGTACTCAATAAGGTCAGAGGTCAGGTTTGAATCGTTTTAGTTGGCAGTAGTAGCTATGAATCTGAATCCATACAACAAATGATCTGATCCATATGGTTCTTGTTCTTGGTTCTCTGATCCATATGGTTCTTGTTTTTTCTTTGTTGTATCCCAACTGTGACTAAAAGGCTTTTATACACTATAAAAGTATTTACAAATACCAGCTGTTGTTTTTAAATTTTACATAAGCATGTTTATTGCTTTTGTCAAATTTTAAATAAAGATACATTATGAATGACTAAAACTGCATTATTTAGAAGTGGCATTTTTCTGATAAGAGAGACTGCGATAGCATCAAATGCAATGATCAGTGTAAAATGGTACATGATACATATTGCTTATCCATTCTGTCAAATGTCAGCAACAAAATACCTTCTGGGAAAACCTAACTTTGATTTTATGTTGTTTACATAATGGTTATAATCACATGGGGAAATCTATCTATCTATCCAACCATGTAACATGTAGAGCACTCTCAGGACTTGTTCAAAAAATCTTATAACTTTTATTCCATAAGCAGCAAACAGATAGCGACGTTTCGGTCTTTGTCTCAGACCTTTCTCAGCCATAATTCTGCAGGTGCCAACAACCCACTCATATAACATATACCCCCCACATAGTGACATCACAGATTCAAGAGTAAAACATATTAACCATTCACATACAGGTGCATATTCAAAAAACCAGTGCCTATCATTAAAAAGCCTATAATTGTAATAAAAACATACAAAAATGACATTCCTTAAAGTGCCTAATATCACACAGTTAAGTGTATACTAAAGTGCATATTGTAGCATTCTTAGGCTCATTACAAGCTAGAAACATATTACAAAAGTGCTAAAGAGATGCACCTAAAGTGCATATTTCTGATGCATGTGCTAAACAATATAAAGTGCCATGTGCAGTGTATACACAGAGTGCATTCCTCTAAAAGTGCATACAATAATAATATAAAAGCTAAGACTAAAACCCATGTGAAGTTAAAACCTTCCTTATCAAAACACAACTTACATCACAGCTTATACCTAATATTTCATAAATAAATGAACAAGATCCTCACGATCCAGCCTATAAAAGATTAATAGATTAATATAGATGATAACTAACTATCCCAGGGATATGCTTGCAACTCCATAGGGTACTTGTTATAGAACGAGATATAGGCCATGTTCGAACTTTAGTATTCAAAAACTTTAAGATATAGATATAGATAGTTCTGTTCCTTATGCTTTACCGTGTATCCCCCTTAGTACACGAATATATTAACAATGAGTATATAAATAGCAGTATCACCTATCTAGGGATATTTACAGATCTATAAATCTATAGGGTACAGACTATAGAACAATAAATAGCCCTTATTCAAGCTCTAGTATTCAAAAAACATTTAAATAAACATTGATCGTTCAATCCATTAGGTTTCACAGTATTGAGGGTTTTTATCCAGAAGACCTCCCTTTGCAAAAGAATCTTTGATCTGTCCCCTCTCTATGTAGGGGCGGCACATGGTCTATGGCTATAAATTCCAGATCTCCAATGGAATGTCCTTTCCAAAAAATGTTGGCGACCGGTTTCACAGAACGTTTACCTGTGTGCGACCTTAATGTCCGACCTGTGTCCATCCATGCGTGTTTTTAACATTAAGTCAGTTTTTCCTACATAAAATAATCTATCTATCTATCTATCTATCTGTCTGTCTGTCTGTCTGTCTGTCTGTCTGTCTGTCTGTCTGCCGTATGTCTTGGTAACAAATGTAAGCTGCCAATTGTGGTCATTTTTAATTCCAGACCTAAACAAATACACACTTTACATTCTGATTGATGGACAATGCTGACATAACTTCAGCCAACCAGAACATAATCTTTACAAGGAAATTCAATTATCTGACAAGCAAAAAGTTAGTCATTCCCCATTTCTATAATAAAAAAACAATGTATTCCATGTATTTAAAAAGCTTCTTCACAAGCTTCTTTTATAATCCTCAATGTGCCAATCTAAGCAATTTTGACATATTTGAATAAATCTAGCAGTTTACATTCACTCACAAACACAGAAAGCAAATCATTCCTGCCATGCCACTATCACTTATGGTGCCCATACACCTTGCTGATACCAATGAATGCTGTCAGATTAGATGGGATTTGGTGAGGTGTGGGGGTCTGAAAAAACAGACAGAGATGCAGCCGAAGGTTCTCCATCGGTATAGATGTCAGTGGTTCGGGCAGGACATTTCTGTTGGGTGGTATCGGCTCCATCTACTAAATATGGGCATATGGGGATGGTTGGCCCCGTGTATGGTTTACCACAGCATGTTGGTAACCTCTGTCACACTGACAGGTCCCCGGCCACTTCCTGGTTCTGTTTATCTATAGCGCGCAACTGTTAACTTAGACCTACCTAAGATCACTGATAAATTATCAGGGAGATTCGATAAAAGTTTTTATCGTTAAAAAAGGTGCTAAATTTGCCCCAACCAATCAGATATTATTTAACATTTGAAAGCTAACATCTGATTGGTTGGGGCAAAGTTAGCGCCATTTTTATCGATATAGAACTTTTATTGAATACCCTGAATGTCTTTACAAACATGATGCATTTGAGGTTTAACAATACTGTGCCACCTAGACCATAAAAACTCTAACTTGGTAAGTGAATAGCTAATGGAAAAAGATTTGGGTGCTCTAGTAGATAACAGACTAAGCTGTAGCAATGGCAAACAGCAACAGCTAGAACTAGCAAGATATGTCTGTATCAAGATGGGGATATATTCAAGAGAAAATATATTATTCTCCCTCTTACAAGGACTGGTAAGGCCTCATTTGGAATATGTGGTGCAGTTTGGAATCCCAATACAAAAGGGACATCTTGGAAATAGGAGAGTTCAGAGAAGGGCAACTAAGAGGAATGGAGGGGCTTAACTATAGAAGAAGATTAGACAAGTTATGGCTGTTTCATTGGAGAAAAGATGACTTTATACAAAAATATTAATAGGCCATATTAAACCCTATTGTGCATTTTTCACTAATAGGTCATATCAGAGGACTCGTGGACATCCTTTAAAGAGATGTCCACCCCTTATAAAAACTTTTGATATGCGGTAGGGCATGTCCCCCAGCCCCAACCGCATTAATATAATGTTAGAAAGTCCTAGATACTTACTACCTTCCCTCTCCTCCGCCGCAGGGTTCCGGCCCTTGCTGCATGGAATGCAAGCAGGAGGCGGGACCGGCAGCCGCGTCCGTGATTGGCTGAGAGGCAGACCAATCACGGTCGCGGCTGCCGGGAGTTCTGAACAGCGGAGGAGAGGGGAAGGTAAGTAAAGATTGGGGACTTTCTAACAATTATATTAATGCGTTTGGGGCTGGGGGATCATGCCCTACCGCATGCCCAAAGGGTTTAATGTTAGGGGGAGACAGAGAAAAACAGGAGGGAGAGGGAGGGGCTGCACTGAGCATGCCTCAAACCTTGACGAGGTTAGGCAGACTCAGGCACAGCATGAGTCACACACTGCTCCTATACAGCAGTTTCCTGGACATTGAGGGGCACAGCAGGGGAACTATTTTGAGCAGGAAGTAAGGGCTTGTTTTAAACTACTTGATGTGGCCAGTAAGGGGGTAAATTTTAGTTTTGGGGGTGGACATGCCCTTTAGATTGGAAGAACAGGAGTTTCATGTCCAGGTTAGGGAGGTTTCTTTACAGTGAGAATGATGAAAATGTGGAACTATCTCCAGCAGGTATGGTAACGGCAAGTTCATCAAAAGCTTAACAATGGGCTAGATACGTTTTTAAAGCTAAAAAAATAATGAGAATCTCTGGTTGATTCATACTTTATGATTGCCGTTGGAGTAGGAAAGAATTCTCTACCCTTTTTAGCTGATTTTTTTTGTTGCCTTCCTTTGGATCAATGTTAGGTAGGGTTAAAAAGAAGGTTGTAAAGGTGGACTTGAGGAGGTGTCTTTATTCAACCTCAATTACTATGTAAATATGTTACATAAGCAAAATACAAATTACTATACTATTAACCAGTGTTTATTATGAGACAATATTGCAGACAGAACAGAACATTTGGGCAGTATTGTAGGAACACAGTAGAGAAAATAACATGAAAGCAAACTAGAGATTAATCCATTTGTTATAGTCAGATATTTATCGTCTGCTAATCTGTACCATGGAGAAGAACGCCTGTGTTAATGATTTCATATTTACTTACTAAACAGATGGCAACAGAGGGCCTGTGAACTTCTCTTCATGGTATTATCTGCTCCTTCTTGTCCTCAGTTTACTCTTCTTCGTCGGGAGACAATAGAAAAATTCACCTACTGATTATTCTCAAAAACCTTTATAACATCAGTGTTTCTTTTCATTGCATGTTTTATGGCATCAAAGCACATCTCTGTAATACTGCCCATTGAAGAAGAACTGGAGATAAAACAAAGTGTCTGTAGCCAATATATTGTCCTTTTATCCACACAGAGATTAATTATGATCAGAAACTTTCTAAAAAACTAAATTTCCTCATTTACCAATTTATCATATTAAATGGTTTCCATTAAACAGCAAAGGCAGAACCATGCTGATAATAACTAGCATTGTTTTCAATATACAGTTACTCCTTAAAATAAAACGTCTAATGGTATAATATATGCTCAAAGTTGGTGGAATTTCTCATACAGTTACTAACATTTTTATTCAGTCATTTTTTAAAAAAATATTCTATTTGAAAAATGTCATTCTGTTCTATTTCATTAGAAATTTCAAATGTGAAGGTTTCCTGAACAAAGAACAATTTGAAATGATTTATGTTCCTTACTCATGTCAAGGCGTGCTTTGTTCTTAAAAAGGTATTAATATATGCTCATTTTTAGCTCTGGTTAACAAAACAAGCATAGGTTATGTAAGTAAGTAGTGTGCTCAGATACCCATAATTTTTATGTACTCCCACTGGAATCTTTGCCACTCACAACAAGGAATTAATAAATATTGCTTTATAAAGGGAATATGTGTTGAATGCTGTATTGATAGAATGACATTGAATCAGTTGATGCAGGATTAAATAATTTTTTTTGCAAAAAAACCAAAACCAAAAAACATTAGCTATAAAACAGCATTAATATTAGAGTTTATTTTAGACAACATTAAGTCACTGGATTTTATTTTAGTATTCCTAGGCTGATGCAATAGAAGTGCAAACATTTGCCCTGCTATTAATTTGCAGCAGTTAATAACATAAGATATAAAATCTGGCTGCTGCAGGTTAATGCATGAGCAAACGTTTGCAACTTTTTGTATCATTATTCAAAGTAGTGTGGTAAAAGCAACATGCAGCAGTATTAATGCATAGCTTACCAAAGCAGATGCAGGGTTTCCTCTGCATTGTTCATCCTGTGTGAATGAAGCGTAGTAAATTGACTACCCAAAGCTTTTATGTCCGATTTAAATGGGAACTAACACCCCACTAACATAGGGGTATATTTAGAAAGGTTTGTTAACTTTTCGCTGCCATTATCACTGCAGTTTTCACCAAATTAAGACTAACACAATTTATAAGAGGAGATAACCAGCAGCAAAAAATCCCTCGACTATCGACATTTCACTTGTCACCGAAGTAACTCAGCAATCGTATTTAAAAAATATTTATAAAGTGCTTTTTCTGCTTTAAAGGGCAAGTCCAGCCCAAAAATGAAACTTACATCAGTATATCAACCCGAAACCCATAAACAGTAATAGTTTAAAATCTGAAATATATAAGGTAACCTGAAATCCGCACAATGTCCTGTTTCCCTGTTTCTGCTTTCTGGTCCTTCCAGTTACCAATGTCAGTTATGGATTTGACAGTTGACATCACAGCCAAGACTGAATGTTAAGCCCCTGTGCCTCTTCTGAGCATGCCCAGGCTCAGTACAGGCTCAGTACAGGTTTTAAAATTGCTCAGTTTCCATGAGGCCTCCAGAAGCATAGCATGCATACAGTAATTAATTCATAGGAACAAAATATGATATATCAACATATTTTAAAGAGGCCATTCTTTGTAAAAGAGTTCTATGAGGGTGGGGTTGTCCTTTAGTTCAGCCATTTCAAATAGCCAAGTCTGAGGGCAAAAACGCTTAAAGGCTATGTCCACCCCTAGTAAAAATTTTAATATGTTATTCAGGGCCCCAAAACCCCAGTTCCATTTTGCTTAAAAGTTTATATAATGTTCCCAGAGCAAGAAATATACTTAATTAATCTATATGGACCTAGTGTTGCACCTGATGGAGATTGAGTGATCGAGCCCAACAAGGTTTTGATTGGGGAAAAAACAGCAATGCCAGGTACTCTGCACCATTGGTCAATCAGCAATTTGAAAATATGCTTGTTAACCACACATTGAATTTTATTCTGTCATAATGTGTAATGTGTGAATTAGCACTAGGGATCCAACTCACTAAGAAGGGGTTTGACATCTTAACCTATGCAATAAACTAACACATTTTCAATAATATGGTGTAAATTGTCTGGTCGGCCACAAATCATGCATGGTGTGGACCCAACCTAACTAGTATCTATCTGCAGTGAGTGATGGTAAATTTTGTAATTGACAGGTGACCAGGGAGATCTGGGTCAGCAGGGGAGTGAAAAGATGGAAAAAGTTGTGTATTTTACTTGTAGTCTGAGCAGTGTTAAATGAGGGTTTGATAGAAGGAAGTGTGATGATAAAAGACAAGATAGGCAGTCAGAAAAAAGAAAGGATTAGTCAGAAAGGCGTGGTGAATACAGAGCCAAATAGATAAAGTGTGCTGGGAGAGAGAACACGAGGGAGATGAAGGGGATAAGAGAATGAGAAGCCCTGAAATGTTGGTATTTTCTGTAGTGATGATATAATTTGCTGGAATAACAGAGAAGATCTTGTGACAAGACAATGAGCCAACCTGTAAAGTTATACAGTTATACAGAAAGTAAGATGCTCATGTTGTAGAGCCACAGATAACCCATGAGATTACTAAAATATTGTAAAGCTTATGAACTGAAATAAAGAAACAAAACAAACAAACAGCAGAAACATAAAATAACGGAAGGATCCTGTGAAAGGCAAATGTGATTCTACCACAATGAACTAAAAGTTTAATGTGACTTATGTCTAAAAATTGCTATAATTTATGCTTATTATTATTATTTACCGGTATACTGTATAGTGTGCCAGCACCGTACAATTGATAACAGTAATTTAATAGGGACAAGAAATATAAATGTATACATAATAAATTATTGTGTGTAAATTAATAATGATATAAGAATACAAGCACTTAAACCTTAAGGGCATGTTCACCCCCCCAACATTTGATTTATAACTAGAAAACCTCAAAATCTTAATTGACAGTACGGTCACACTGCAAGACTTTGCAGAAGGAAGATCTTCTTAATCATTGCTGGCTCCGGTCCTCTTCTTCTGGAAGAGCTGCTCCAGGGGTTGCCACTTTTAAAGCATGCAAGCTTGTGAAGCATGCAGAGAAGCTGTGAACATGGAAGACTAGAGCTGATTAGGATCAAGATCTTAGAGACCATGAAGTATTGGAAACTTGAAGTTTTTTTGGGGGGGGGTACTGGTTAAAAATATCAAATGTTGATTGGGGTGAAAAGCGCTTTAAGAAATAAGAAAAGATGTTCCTTCCCCATAGAGCTTGCATTCTAGTTGGTAAAATGGATATCAACTAATGTTAGTGCGATGAGTAGAAATGTTGGAAGTGTAGAACAGCCTGCTGTAATTAATAAATAAACCCATACTGTAGGCATTATTATGAAAAGCTTGATTATTCTCTGCTCCTTATCCTGAATAGAGGATGTCAGGTTTTGTGCAAGCTACATTCCAATTCGAGGGTTACCGAAAGATACTTTCGAGGTTATCGGAAATAGAACCATAAATTTGAGGGTACCGAAAACGAACAATACTTTTGAGGATTACCAAAAACAAATGATACTTTCGAGGGTTAGCGAACGATACATTCGAGGGTTAGCAAAAACGATCCATACATTCGAGGGTTACCGAAAACGAACCATACTTTCACGGTTGCCGAAAATCGAAGGCTACATTCGAGGTTTAGCGAATGATACATGTTAGGGTTAGCGAACGGTCCGTAAATTATAATTATCAAATTTACGATAATTATCGAAAATACAGCCGCGAGTCGGAAAAAACGAACTAGTTCAAACCCGAACTAGTTCTAATTGTTCGACTTCGTCCAACTCATAAAGTTCGCCTCGAACATCGGGTTCGAGTTCGGTTTTGTGTCCATATCTACTCCTGAATATATAGCTTTCTCTTTATTACACTGGGTGGAATATAGAAGATACACATTAATTATTCCTCTGTACAAAAATGTTAATTCATAAAGACATCATTTGTTAATCATAACACTTTAAATCCCAATGCTTTGGTGGAGTTAAATCATTTTAATTTCTTTGCGTTCAGGCAACGGTAGAACCCTATATGGATAATAATTGTCATGGGAAACAGTAAATGCGTGTAATGAATACAGGAACAGCAAATAAGAGTTTTTTTGCATTGGTTAACATTTACTAAGCCTCCCTTAATAACCATTGTAAATACAGTATGGATACTGTGTTTAATAAAGAAATATATCTGACAATACAAGCCAAGTGTGAAAACGAGCTTTATGCCCCCTTGTTTTGTGAACCTATCTCGCTATTAGATGCTGAGGATGAAAATTATAACCCACATTGTCGTTCCGCAATCTATAATACAGCATGGTATGAATTTACTTCATCTTAATTACATCATACAATGTAAAATAAAAAAAGTTTCTAATTAAGACAATTCAAACCAGTTACCACAAGTGTTGGAAAAGTTTCTAATTAGACAATTCCAAACCAGTTACCACAATATTACAAAAGTTGATCTTGAATTACTATGGTCTGGAAATCAGCGAGGTGTGAATGAAGAGAATTATAATACATTCTACAAAATAGAATCCTGACTTTGAATTGACATTAATGAGAAATGAAACCTGCCTTCTTTCAAATACATGGAACACAGACGTTCATGTTGCCCATACAGAAATAAATCACCATCAATACAAAAATGAACTGGGATTCCTTATTCAGATTCCTCAGTTACATCTCTGCTTTCTCTTATTACAGATTATTATTGCTAATTACATTACACATGCAGTAAGCAACAACTTCAATTGTAAGACACAATATACATAACAATGGGGCTTTATACACCCACATTATATAGTGCTATATGTAATGGGAAGAGCCATTAATTAAAAAAAAAAAGGATTAATTTTTAAAAAAATATAAAAATCATGTATCCACTCAATTGGAATCCTTATTAAACATTTTAAAGTTGGATAATTTAACTTTTTATACTTGAATGAGTTGTTTATTAATAGCGAGAGAAACATACCTGAGTTTTGGTAATGTTTGTGGCAGTTTTTGGTTGACAGTCTAGAGACTGAGGATTTTCTCACCACACACCACGAGAAATATTCTGACTGGTCTCTTTTGACCTCCCTAAATGAAGTTCTTCTAGTGCTATGGGTGGGAACAGCTAGGCTGTGTTAAAATGCATGGAATGACAGGAAATTCAATTGCCATTGCAGTGGGGTAGGTGTGTAGTTTACGCTGATTAATTCTTTTAGACATCTTGATATATGTTATATCATATATCAAGATATATGATATTTTCTTAACATTTTATAGCTTCTCTTACAATAAATTTATTTGTATGGATAACTAACAATTTTTGATTAAAACATATGCAAATGTCTTTTACTTGAAGACATTAGTAATTCCATCCCTTTACATGAAAGGGAAATACTTGCCCTAGGTAGTAGATGTTAATTTCACATTCTCTTTTAACTAAAAGGATCCAGGGTAATTAACGAAAGGACACAAATAAAAGGCTACTTTGTGCAATGCCTACAGCAGCTCAATTGACAAAATTAATTCTCATCAAACTATACAAAAAAAACAGCATAGTAAATTGCAATTAAAAAAATAATCTTTTCTTATAATTGTATTTTAAATGTGATTTAAAAAAAATGAAAATTGCCTGTATTTGGTTAATTAACAAAATTAAAGGGACACTACACTGAAAAAATGACTTTGCCTATCTTAATATATAATTGAATACATGTAAGTAGCACTTATTCTGATTTGCACAGTAAATGGAATAGAAGAAACTTTCCCCAAGGCTCACTGCACTCCCGCCAGTAGGAAGGAACACCAGAGTCTTTGCAGGGAGACTCAAGTTATTATCGTTAAATTGTGTAATTTGCCCTAACCAATCAATCTATCTATCTATCTATCTATCTATCTATCTATCTAATTAGCTAACAGTGTGCACTCTACCTTCAAGTAGTATTGTGCCCAGGTGCTACTGCAGATCCTCTATCTATCCAACCATAGTAACATGTAGAGCACTCTCAGGACTTGTTCAAAAAATCTTTTAACTTTTATTCCATAAGCAGCAAACAGATAGCGACGTTTCGGTCTCAGACCTTTCTCAAGCCATAGTTCTACAGGTGCAAACAACTCATATAACATATACCCCTCCCCCAATAGTGACATCACAGATTCAAGAGTAAAAACATATTAACCATTCACATACAGGTGCATATTCAAAACAACAGTGCCTTATCATTAAAAAGCCTATAATTGTAATAAAAACATACACAACATGACATTTCCTTAAAGTGC
>CM033474.1:94123544-94220839 GCA_019447015.1 Hymenochirus boettgeri
TATAATTGTAATAAAAACATACACAACATGACATTTCCTTAAAGTGCATATTATCTACACAGTTAAGTGCATACTAAAGTGCATATTGTAGCATTCTATAGGCTCAATTGCAAGCCTTGAAACATTGCAAAAAGTGCTAAGAGATGCACAATATAAAGTGCCATGTGCAGTGTATATCTCATAGTGCATTCCCCTTATAAAGTACATACAATGTATAATATTAATATAAATGTGATAAACAATATAAAGTGCCATGTTGGTATCGGCTCCATCTACTATAATATGGGCATATGGGGATTGGTTGGCCCCGTGTATGCGTTTACCACAGCATGTTGGTAACCTCTGTCACACTGACAGGTCCCCGGCCACTTCCTGGTTCTGTTTATCTATAGCGTACCATACTTTTATATTTTATATTGGGTACAGTGTGGTAGATATCAGGTACAGACGGTGATTGATGGATATTTAACAGTGTGTAGGATAGATATCAGGTACAACGGTGATTAGATGGATATTGTACAGTGTGGATAGGTAGATCAGGGTACAGCCTGTGATTAGATGGATATTGGTGGCAGTGTAATAGTATGATCAGGTACAGGCGAACGGTGATTAGATGGATATTGTACAGTGTGTAGATAATATCAGGTACAGACGGTGATTAGATGGATATTGTACTGTGTGTAGATGATATCAGTACAGACGGTGATTAGATTGGATATTGTACAGTGTTAGATAGATATCAGGTACAGACGGTGATTAGATGGATATTGTACAGTGTGTAGATAGATTCATGGTAACAGACGGTGATTAGATGGATATTGTACAGTGTGTAATAGATATCCAGGTACAGACGGTGATTAAATGGATATTGTACGTGTTAGATAGATATCAGGTACAGACGGTGATTAAATGGATATTGTACTGTGTAGATGATATCAGGTACAGACGGTGATTAAATGGATATTGTACAGTGTGTAGATAGATATCAGGTACAGACGGTGATTAGATGGATATTGTACAGTGTGTGATAGTAGATCAGGTACGACGGTGATTAACATGGATATTGTACATTGTTTAGATATTATCAGGTACAGACGTGGATTAGATGGATATTGTACAGTGTGTTGATAGATATATCAGGTACATACCGTGGTGATTAAATGGATATTGTACATGTTTATATAGATATCAGTACAGACGGTATTAGATGATTTGTACAGTGTGTTGATAGATATTGTAACATACGGGTGAGTAATGGATATTGTACCGTGTTGTAGATAGATTCCCAGGTACGCACGGTGATTTAATGGATCATTTGTACTGTGTGTAGATAGATATCAGGTTCAGACGGTGATTAGATGGATATTGTACAGTGTGTAGATAGATATCAGTGTACACACGGTGATTAGATGGATAATTGGTACTGTGTGTAGATAGATATCAGGTACAGACGTGATTAGATGGATATTGTACAGTGTGTAATATATATCATGTACAGACGGTGATTAGATGGATATTGTACTGTGTGATAGATATCAGGTACAGACGGTGATTAGATGGATATTGTACAGTGTGTGAATAGATATCAGGTACAGACGGTGATTAAATGGATATTGTACATGTGTAGATAGATATCAGGTACGTGCGGTGATAAGATGGATATGTACAGTGTGTAGATAGATATCAGGTACAGACGGTGATTAGATGGATATTGTACCATGTGTGTAGATATTTTCCTCCTTCTTTTTATGGATCAATATGTGATGTTGTCTGTTATCCAGTCTCAGTGACCCCCTGTTATGATATGACGTGGAATCCTCTTTAATATATTTCTGAAGTGCCCTTAGGTACACAGTTTGAGATGCCACATATTTCCTGTGGTTGTGTCTCTGCACACACACACAACAACACACACCCACACACACACACACCACACACACACCACACACACACACACAACCCACCCCACCACACCACCCACACACACACACACACACACACACACACACACACACACACACACACACACACACTTTCCCTTTGTCAGACAGTTTATATTTCCTGTACTGTCCTAGAATGAAGCAGGATTTTTTCCTTTCTGTCTCTTTACCCTCCTGTCCATCACCTATGGTAAGTTACTATAATTACCCATTATCCTTCCCTGTCTCCCATTAATATCAGGCAGTTATCACAATTACACCCACCCAGTCTCTGGGGCTGACGGGTCCTGTACTAAGGGCGACTCTGCACAGGAAAAGATTTGCTGAGTAAGTAACAGAGAAATGAGGAACATTAATGCAAATTCTGTTACCCATTGGCAAACTGACCAGCACGGCACCCAGCAGGGTTAACCGGTCCAGTAATTATAAAGAGGCTTTTACACACATTTTACATTCCCAGTATATAGTACAGTATATATAGTACATTATAGTATAGTACAGTATATATAGTACATTATAGTATAGTAAGTCAGTATATAGTACTTATAGTAATAGTAAAACTATATAATAAGTAAGTCAGTATATATGTACAGTGTTTAGTTACTATAGTCTTAGTACAGTATATATAGTACCTTATAGTATAGTACAGTAGTATATAGTACAGTGTATAGATAGTATAAGTAGTGTATATATAGTACATTGAGTATGTCATAGTACATTATAGTAAGTACAGTTATATATAGTACAATATATAGTACATAATAGTAAAGTCAGTGTATATATAGTACATTGTAGTATAGTACCAGTTAATATATATTCATTATAGTATAGTCCAGTGTATATATTACATTAATTATAGTACAGTATATATAGTACAGTATATAGTACATAGTACAGTATATAGTACTTATGTATAGTACACGTGTATATAGTACATCATAGTATAGTACAGTGTATATATTACATTGGATTAGTACAGTATATATTACATTTAGTTATACAGTGTATATGTACTTATAGTATGTCGTTAATATAGTATTTAGTATATACAGTGTATATTATAAGTACTTTCCCTGTGTCGACAGTTTATTTCCTGTACTGTCTAGAAGCAGGCATTTTCCTGGTCTGTCTCTTTACCCTCCTGTCCATCCACCTAATGGTAAGTTACTATAATTACCCATACTTCCCCTGTCTCCCCATTAATATCAGCAGTTATCACAATTACAACCCACCCAGTCTCTGGGCTGACGGTCCTGTACTAAGGGCGACTCTGCACAGGAAAGATTTGCTGATAAGTACAGAGAAATGAGGAACATTAATGCAATTCTGTTTACCCATGTGGCAAACTGACCAGCAGCACCCAGCAAGGGGTTAACCGGCTCCAGTAATTATAAAGAGGCTTTTACACACATTTTACTTCCCAGTATTGTAAAGTATATCTAGTAACATTATAGTATAGTAACAGTATATATAGTCACTTATAGTATAAGTACAGTATATATAGTACATTCTATAAGTACGTATAGTATAGTACAGTATATATAGTACATTATAGTAGATATACAGTAAAGTACCTATATAGATAGTACAGTCTAATATAGTACATTATAAGTATAGTAAGACTGTATCTAGTATCTATGTAATTATGTATACTACAGTATATATGTACATTTATAGTATAGTACAGTATATATAGTACATTATAGTATAGTACTTGTATTATTAAATATAGTAAATAGTACAGTATAGTCATAGTACATTATGATATACAGTATATATAGTCATATGTAGTATCAGTACATAATATATAGTACAATTATAGTATAGTACAGTGTTAGATATGTACATCATAGTATAGTACATTATATAGGTACATTATAGTATATGTACAGTATATATCAGTACATTGTAGTATAGTACAGTGTATATGTACATTATATTATAGTACAGTGTATATACTATAGACATTATATATAGTAGTACATTATATAGTACAATTATAGTATATATAGTACAGTATATATAGTACATTATAGTATAGTACAGTGTATATAGTACATTATAGTATAGTACAGTGTATATAGTACATTATAGTATAGTACAGTGTATATATTGTACAGTATATAGTATAGTACAGTATATATAGTACATTATAGTATAGTACAGTGTATAGTACAGTATATATAGTACATTATAGTATAGTACAGTGTATATAGTACATTATAGTATAGTACGGTGTATATAGTACATTATAGTATAGTACAGTGTATATATAGTATAGTACAGTGTATATAGTACATTATAGTATAGTACATCATAGTATAGTACAGTATATATAGTACATTATAGTATAGTACAGCATATATAGTACATTATAGTATAGTACAGTGTATATAGTACATTATAGTATAGTACAGTGTATATATTGTACAGTATATAGTATAATACAGTATATATAGTACATTATAGTATAGTACAGTGTATATAGTACATTATAGTATAGTACAGTGTATATATTGTACAGTGTATAGTACAATATATATAGTACATTATAGTATAGTACAGTATATATAGTACATTATAGTATAGTACAGTGTATAGTACAGTATATATAGTACATTATAGTATAGTACAGTATATATAGTACATTATAGTATAGTACAGTGTATATATTGTACAGTGTATAGTACAGTATATATAGTACATTATAATATAGTACAGTATATATAGTACATTATAGTATAGTACAGTGTATAGTACAGTATATATAGTACATTATAGTATAGTACAGTATATATAGTACAGTGTATATAGTATATTATAGTATAGTATAGTATAGTATATTATAGTATAGTACAGTATATATAGTACATTATAGTATAGTACAGTGTATAGTATAGTACAGTATATAGTATGGTTCAGTATATAGTACAGTATATATAGTACATTATAGTATAGTACAGTATATATAGTACATTATAATATAGGACAGTATATAGTATAATACAGTATGTATAGTACAGTATATAGTATAATACAGTATGTATAGTACAGTATATAATATAGCACATTGAAGTATATCTGTTGTATTCAATTAGATCAACTGGACTTGAAGTTTAGTTCTTGAAGACATTTCGCTAGTCATCCGACTGGCTTTCTCAATTCAGAATGACTTGTACAAGAATCTGTGGGAATTATGTACCCTGGAAAATCCCAATTAGCATATCACAGCCAAGTGTTAAGGGTGTGATTAGATAGTGGCTAAGAGGTGTTATAGGAACGCCCTATGTTATAGTGTCATTTAATATAGGGAATAGTGACCATGATATAGTGTCATTTAATATAGGGAATAGTGACCATGATATAGTGCCATTTAATATAGGGAATAGTAACCATGATATAGTGTCATTTAATATAGGGAATAGTAACCATGATATAGTGTCATTTAATATAGGGAATAGTGACCATGATATAGTGTCATTTAATATAGGGAATAGTGGCCATGATATAGTGTCATTTAATATAGGGAATAGTGACCATGATATAGTGTCATTTAATATAGGGAATAGTGACCATGATATAGTGTCATTTAATATAGGAATAGTGACCATGATATAGTGTCATTTACTATAGGGAATAGTGACCATGATATAGTGTCATTTAATATAGGAATAGTGACCATGATATATGTTCATTTAATATAGGAATAGTGACCATGATATAGTGTCTTAATATAGGGATAAGTGACCATGATATAGTGTCATTTAATATAGGGAATAGTGACCATGAACAGTGTCATTTAATAGGAATAGTGACCATGATAAGTGTCTTTAATATAGGGAATAGTGGACCATGATAAGTGTCATTTAATATAGGATAGTGCCATGATACGTGGTCATTTAATATAGGGAATAGTGACCTGATATAGTGTTCATTTAATATAGGGCAAGTAGGACCATGATATAGTGTCATTTAATATAGGGAATAGTGACCATGATATAGTTGTCATTTAATATAGGGAATAGTGACCATGATATAGTGTCATTTAATATAGGGAACATAGTGATCATGGATATAGTGTCATTTAATATGGGAACTAGTGACCATGATATAGTGTCATTTAATATAGGGAATAGTGACCATGATATAGGTCTTTAAAGGGACTAGTGCCCATGATATAGTGGTCATTTAATATAGGGAATAGTGACCATTATAGTGTCATTTAATATAGGGAATTAGTGACCCATGATATAGTGTCATTTAATATAGGGGAATAGTGACCATGATATAGTGTCATTTTAATATAGGGAATAGTGACCATGATATAGTGTCATTTAATATAGGGAATAGTTACCATGATATAGTGTCATTTATTATAGGGAAATACCATGATATGTATTATATGGTGGTGATTATCATTTAATATAGGAATAGTGACCATGATATAGTGTCATTTAATATAGGTTGCAAAAAATAAAGTGACTGATGCACTGGCTTAAACAAAAACTTTTAACTTTAGAAAGCATTTTATGCGTTAAAGGAATCGCTCCTGCTCATAGACTGGGGGGAACTGTTTCTAGGTAAAGATACTGAGCAGATGTGGACCACTTTTAAAGGATTTTAAACTATTACTTTATAAATCGGTACCTTTAGGGAACAAGTGTAAAAAAATTAGGTCCAGTCCCTGCATGGCTTAATGCTCAGGTAAAAAGGGAAATGGAAAAAGAAAAGGGCTTTAAAATTTTGAAAACAGAGGGAACAGAACAGGCTTATCAGGGACGTATCAAAAGTTGTAATAAAGAGTGAAGAAAGCATTAAACTAGCTAAAATAGAAATGAATACGGATTGCCGAACAAAGCAAGTCCAACCCCAAAATGTTTTTTACACATGTTGATAGTAAAAAGATGAGGACTTAGAATGTGGGACCATTAAATAATGGAGCTGAGATGGTTGTAGAGGATGCCGAAAAGGCTAATCTGCTAAACCGTTTTTTTCCCCCCTCTGTATTCACTTTGAATCTAGGGGCATATTATAAGGTTCGTTAACTTTTTCGCGCCGTTTTCGCGGCCATTAACGCATAATTCGCGTTTACCGCGATTTATAAAGCCCCGAAACGGGCCGCGAAAAGTTAACGAAGCGTTACCTTTCGCGCCGATACTTACCCGGTACCGCCGCTTCTATTTATAAAGCGGCGGTACTGGTTTCGCTCGGCTAGTATCGGCTGTTTTACTTCGCCACCTTGAGAGTGGCGAAGTCAGCCGATACTAACTCCCGCGGCGGGGATGGGCAGGCAACCCGCGGCGGTTGGTCGCACACCGCCCCGGGAGACACGCCCACCCCGCCCACCCCCCCCGCGGCGGCAGCGGCGACCACCCGCCGCCGCCGCACTTCCCAGCAGCCCCTCCCAACCCCTTCCCCGTTCGCGGCAATCTCGGAACGGGAGGCTAGAGGCTGCGGGAAGGGGCCGCAGCAGGTGGTCGCGACCACCCCCGCGCACGCCCCTCCCCAACCCCTCCAAGCCCCCCGCCCCGGCCGCTCCCGGGAGTGGACGGAGGGAGCCGCTGGGGGGGTGAGCCTCCCTCCAGCGGGGCCCTGAGAAGGGCCTTTTGGGGCTTAGGGGGTCCCGCACTCGAACCGGGACCCCCCCTCCCCGGCCCTTACAAGGGCCCTTCGGCACTGCACAAGGTGGCCTTTGGCGGGGGTCCCGCAGCTCGAACGGACCCCCAGTGCGCTCTTATAAGAGCCCTTGCGGCCGACGTGCTTCTTTCTTCTTATCCAGTCCTCGACAGGCCCAACTCCGCCGAGGCCCTGCCGACCCCCGAAGGTACCCCTTGCGGCCGCCAGTGGTACCCCCTGGCGGGGGCGCACGGCAGACTCTAACGGACCCGATGTGCCGGCCTTAAAGAGTCCGGCGCGACATCTTCGGCTGGCGACACCAACCCACTCAAGTCGCCGATGCCAGGCAGACTCACTCGGCCGCCAGTGAGCCCGCTGGCACCCGCCGGCCTCAGCGGAGCCGATGTTGCCAGCCGCTCTTTCTTCTTTCTTCAGCCATTCTACTGCGATGCATCTGAGTTTCCGGCGCGGCGGAAAGCTTCCTCTTTAAGTAGGTTTGCAGATCCTAATCGTTTCTGATTGGTCAATTTTTAATACTTGCTTTACATTACCAATCAGATTTCAGAAACTTTCCAAAATCTGATGGTAATGTAAAGCAAGGTATTAAAAATTGACCAATCAAAACGATTATGGATTCTGCAAACCTATATAAAGAGGAGCTTTCCGCCGCGGAACTCAGATGCCATCGCAGTAGATGCTGAAGAAAGAAGAAGAAGCGGCTGGCAACATCGGCTCCGCTGAGGCGTCACCGGGTGCCAGCGGGCTCACTGGCGGCCGCAAGTGAGTCTGCCTGGCATCGGCGACCTAGTGGGGTTGGTGTCGCCAGCCCGAAGACGTCGCGTCGGATCAGACGCCGGCAACATCGTCCTCGTCTGAGGTCGCCGGTCGCCCGCGCGGGGGTACAACCCTGGCGGCCGCAGTGGGTCACTCTGGGGGTCGGCGGCCTCGGCGTGAGCTGTGTCGCCGGTAAACGTCATTTTTAATTCCAGACCTAAACAAATACACACTTTACATTCTGATTGGATGGACAATGCTGACATAACTTCAGCCAACAAGAACATAATCTTTACAAGGAATATTCAATTATCTGAACAAGCAACAAGTTAGTCATTTCCCCATTTCTATAATAAAAAACAATGTATTCCATGTATTTTAAAAAGCTTCTTCACAAAGCTTCTTTTATAATCCTCAATGTGCCAATCTAAGCAATTTAGACATATTTGAATACATCTAGCAGTTTACATTCACTCACAAACACAGAAAGCAAATCATTCCTGCCATGCCACTATCACTTATGGTGCCCATACACCTTGCTGATACCAAATGAATGCTGTCAGATTAGATGGGATTTGGTGAGGTGTGGGGGTCTGAAAAAACAGACAGAGATGCAGCCGAAGGTTCTCCATCGGTATAGATGTCAGTGGTTCAGGGCAGGACATTTCTGTTGGGTGGTATCGGCTCCATCTACTATAATATGGGCATATGGGGATTGGTTGGCCCCGTGTATGCGTTTACCACAGCATGTTGGTAACCTCTGTCACACTGACAGGTCCCCGGCCACTTCCTGGTTCTGGTATTCATAAGCCGAACTGTTAACTTAGACCTACCTATAAGATCATGATAAATTATCAGGGAGATTCGATAAAAGTTTTTATCGTTAAAAAAGTGCAAATTTGCCCCAAACCAATCAGATATTATTTAACATTTGAAGCTAACATCTGATTGGTTGGGGCAAAGTTAGCGCCATTTTTATCGATATAGAACTTTTATTGAATAACCTGAATGCTTTACAAACATGATGCATTTGAGGTTTAACAATACTTGTGCCACCTAGACCATAATAACTCTAACTTGGTAAGTGAATAGCTAATGGAAAAAGATTTGGGTGCTCTAGTAGATAACAGACTAAGCTGTAGCAATGGCAAACAGCAACGGCTAGAACTAGCAAGATATTGTCTTGCAAGATGGGGATATATTCAAGAGAAAATAAATTATTCTCCCTCTTACAAGGCACTGGTAAGCTCATTTGGAATATGGGTGCAGTTTTGGAATCCCATATACAAAAGGGACATCTTGGAAATAGGAGAAGTCAGAGAAGGGCAAACTAAGAGGAATGGAGGGGCTAACTATAGAAGAAGATTAGACAAGTTATGGTGTTTACATTGGAGAAATGATGACTTTATACAAAAAAAATATTAATAGGCCAATAATACAACCCTATTAGAGTGCAATTTTTCAGCTAACTAGGTATAAGCAGGGAATGGCGGAGCAGGCAGCCGCGTCCGTGTGGCTGAGAGGCAGCCAATCACGGTCGCGGCTGCCGGGAGTTCTGAAAAGCGGAGGAGAGAGGGAAGGTAAGTAAAGTTGGGGGACTTTCTAACAATTATATTAATGCGTTTGGGGCTGGGGGATCAGCCCTACCGCATGCCCAAAGGGTTTAATGTTAGGGGGAGACAGAGAAAAACAGGAGGGAGAGGAGGGGGGGGCTGCACTGAGCATGCTCAAACCTTGACGAGGTTGAGGGCGACTCAGGCACAGCATGAGTCACACACTGCTCTTTACAGCAGTTTTTCTTTTTCGCTTTTTTTGTTCTATACAGCGTTTTCCGGGACTATTTGAGGGGCACAGCAGGGGAACTATTTTGAGCAGAAATGTAAGGTAAGGCTTGTTTTAAACTACTTGATGTGGCCAGTAAGGGGTTAAATTTTAGTTTTGGGGGTGGACATGCCCTTTAAGATTGGAAGAACAGGAGTTTCATGTCCAGGTTAGGGAAGGTTTCTTTACAGTGAGAATGATGAAACTGTGGAACTATCTTCCAGCAGGTATGGTAACGGCAAGTTCATCAAAAAGCTTTAACAATGGGCTAGATACGTTTTTAAAGCTAAAAAAATAATGAGAATCTCTGGTTGATTCATACTTTATGATTGCCGTTTGGAGTCAGGAAAGAATTCTCTACCCTTTTTAGCTGATTTTTTTTGTTGCCTTCCTTTGGATCAACTGTTAGGTAGGGTTAAAAAGAAGGTTGTAAAGGCTGGACTTGATGGATGTGTGTCTTTATTCAACCTCAATTACTATGTAACTATGTTACTATAAAGCAAAATAACAAATTACTATACTATTAACCAGTGTTTATTATGAGACAATATTGCAGACAGAACAGAACATTTGGGCAGTATTGTATGGAACACAATAGAGAAAATAACAATTGAAAGCAAACTAAGAGATTATATCCATTTGTTATAGTCAGATATTTATCGTCTGCTAATCTGTACCATGGAGAAGAACGTGCTGTTAATGATTTCATATTTACTTACTAAACAGATGGCAACAGAGGGCCTGTGAACTTCTCTTCATGGTATCATCTGCTCCTTCTTGTCCTCTAGTTTACTCTTCATTCTGTCTGGGAGACAATAGAAAACATTCACCTACTGATTATTCTCAAAAGTCACCTTTATAACATCAAGTGTTTCTTTTCATATGCATGTTTTATGGCATCAAAGCACATCTCTGTAAATACTGCCCATTGCAAAGAAGAACTGGAGAATAAAACAAAGTTGTCTGTAGCCAATATATTGTCCTTTTATCCACACAGAGATTAATTATGATCAGAAACATTTCTTAAAAAACTAAATTTCCTCATTTACCAATTTATCATATTAAATGGTTTCCATTAAACAGCAAAGGCAGAACCATGCTGATAATAACTAGCATTGTTTTCAATATTTACAGTTACTCCTTAAAATAAAACGTCTAATGGTATAATATATGCTCAAAGTTGGTGGAATTTCTCATACAGTTACTTACATTTTTATTCAGTCATTTTTTAAAAAAATATTCTATTTGATAAAATGTCATTCTGTTCTATTTCATTAGAATATTTTCAAATGTGAAGGTTTCCTGAACAAAGAACAATTTGAAATGATTTATGTTCCTTACTCAATGTCAAGGCGTGCTTTGTTCCTTAAAAAGGTATTAATATATGCTCATTTTTAGCTCTGGGTTAACAAAACAAAGCATAGGTTATGTAAGTAAGTAGTGTTGCTCAGATACCCATAATTCTTTATGTACTCCCACTGGAATCTTTGCCACTCACAACAAGGAATTAATAAATATGCTTTATAAAGGGATCTATATTGTATTGAATGCTGTATTGATAGAATGACATTGAATCAGTTGATGCAGGATTAAATAAATTTTTTTTGCAAAAAAACAAAACCAAAAAACATTTAGCTATAAAACAGCATTAATATTAGAGTTTATTTTAGACAAACATTAAGTCACTGGATTTTTATTTTAGTATTCCTAGGCTGATGCAATAAGAAGTGCAAACATTTGCCCCTGCTATTAATTTGCAGCAGTTAAATAACATAAGATAAAATCTGGCTGCTGCAGGTTAATTGCATGAGCAAACGTTTGCAACTTTTATTGTATCATGTATTCAAAGTAGTGTGGTAAAAGCAACATGCAGCAGTATTAATGCATAGCTTTACCAAAGCAGATGCAGGGTTTCCTCTGCATTGTTCATTCCCTTGTGTGAATGAAGCGTAGTAAATTGACTACCCAAAGCTTTTATGTCCGATTTAAATGGGAACTAACACCCCACTAACACTAGGGGGTATATTTAGAAAGGTTTGTTAACTTTTCGCTGCCATTATCACTGCAGTTTTCACCAAATTAAGACTTAACACAATTTATAAAGAGGAGATAACCAGCAGCAAAAAATCCCTCGACTATCGACATTTCACTTGTCACCGAAGTAACTCAGCAATCGTATTTAAAAAAATATTTATAAAGTGCTTTTTCTTGCTTTAAAGGGCAAGTCCAGCCCAAAAATGAAAACTTACATACAGGTATATCAACCTCGAAACCCATAAACAGTAATAGTTTAAAATCTGAAATATATAAGTCTAACCTGAAATCCTGCACAATGTCCTGTTTCCCCTGTTTCTGCTTTCTGGTCCTTCCAGTTACCAACTGTCAGTTATGGATTTGACAGTTGACATCACAGCCAATGACTGAATGTTAAGCCCCTGTCTGCCTCTTCTGAGCATGCCCAGGCTCAGTACAGGCTCAGTACAGGTTTCTAAATTGCTCAGTTTCCATGAGGCCTCCAGAAGCATAGCATGCATACAGTAATGAATTCATAGGACAAACTATGATATATCAACATATTTTAAAGAGGCCATTCTTTGTAAAAGATGTTCTTATGAGGGTGGGGTTGTCCTTTAAGTTCAGCCATTTCAAATAGCCAAGTCTGAGGGCAAAAACGCTTAAAGGCTATGTCCACCCCTAGTAAAAATTTTAATATGTTATTCAGGGCCCCCAAAACCCCAGTTCCATTTTGCTTAAAAGTTTATATAATGTTCCCAGAGCAAGAAATTATACTTAATCTAATCTAATGACCTTAGTGTTGCCACCTGATGGAGAATTGAGTGATCGAGCCCAACAAGGTTTTGATTGGGGAAAAAACAGCAATGCCAGGTACTCTGCACCATTGGTCAATTCAGCAATTTGAAAAATATGCTTGTTAACCACACATTGAATTTTATTCTGTCATAATGTGTAATGTGTGAATTAGCACTAGGGATCCAACTCACCTAAGAAGGGGTTTGACATCTTAACCTATGCAATAAACTAACACATTTTCAATAATATGGTGTAATATTGTCTGGTCGGCCACAAATCATGCATGGTGTGTACCCAACCTAACTAGTATCTATCTGCAGTGAGTGATGGTAAATTTTGTAATTGACAGGTGACCAGGGAGATCTGGGTCAGCAGGGGAGTGAAAAGATGGAAAAAGTTGTGTATTTTACTTGTAGTCTGAGCAGTGTTAAATGAGGGTTTGATAGAAGGAAGTGTGATGATAAAAGACAAGATAGGCAGTCAGAAAAAAGAAAGGATTAGTCAGAAAGGCTGTGGTGAATACAGAGCCAAATAGATCAAAGTGTGCTGGGAGAGAGAACACAGAGGGAGATGAAGGGGATAAGAGAATGAGAAGCCCTGAACTGTTGGTATTTTCTGTAGTGATGATATAATTTGCTGGAATAACAGAAGGAAGATCTTGTGACAAGACAATGAGCCAACCTGTAAAGTTATACAGTTATACAGAAAGTAAGATGCTCATGTTGTAGAGCCACAGATAACCCATGAGATTACTAAAATATATGTAAAGCTTATGAACTGAAATAAAGAACAAAAAACAAACAAACAGCAGAAACATTAAAATAACGGAAGGATCCTGTGAAAGGCAAATGTGATTCTACCATCAATGAACTAAAAGTTTAATGTGACTTATGTCTAAAAATTGCTATAATTTATGCTTATTATTTTATTATTTACCGGTATACTGTATAGTGTGCAGCACCGTACAATTTGATAACAGTAATTTAATAGGGACAAGAAATATAAATGTATACATACATAAATTATTGTGTACATTAATAATGATATAAGAATACAAGCACTTAAACCTTAAAGGGCATGTTCACCCCCCCAACATTTGATATTTATAACTAGAAAACCTCAAAATCTTAATTGACAGTACAGGTCACACTGCAAGACTTTGCAGAAGGAAGATCTTCTTAATCATTGCTGGCTCCGGTCCTCTTCTTCTTGGAAGCAGCTGCTTCCAGGGGGTTGCCACCTTTTTAAAGCATGCAAGCTTGTGAAGCATGCAGAGAAGCTGTGAACATGGAAGACTAGAGCTGATTAGGATCAAGATCTTTTAGAGACCAGTAAGTATTGGAAACTTGAAGTTTTTTTTGGGGGGGGGGTACTGGTTAAAAATATCAAATGTTGATTGGGGTGAAAAGCGCTTTAAGAAATAAGAAAAGATGTTCCTTCCCCATAGAGCTTGCATTCTAGTTGGTAAAATGGATATCAACTAATGTTAGTGCGATGAGTAGAAATGTTGGAAGTTTAGAACAGCCTGCTGTTAATTAATAAATAAACCCATACTGTAGGCATTATTATGAAAAGCTTGATTATTCTCTGCTCCTTATCCTGAATAGAGGATTGTCAGGTTTTGTGCAAGCTACATTCCAATTCGAGGGTTACCGAAAGATACTTTCGAGGGTTATCGGAAATAGAACCATAAATTTGAGGGTTACCGAAAACGAACAATACTTTTGAGGATTACCAAAAACAAATGATACTTTCGAGGGTTAGCGAACGATACATTCGAGGGTTAGCAAAAACGATCCATACATTCGAGGGTTACCGAAAACGAACCATACTTTCACGGGTTGCCGAAAATCGAAGGCTACATTCGAGGTTTAGCGAATGATACATGTTAGGGTTAGCGAACGGTCCGTAAATTTGATAATTATCAAATTTACGATAATTATCGAAAATACAGCCGCGAGTCCGGAAAAACGAACTAGTTCAAACCCGAACTAGTTCTAATTGTTCGACTTCGTCCGAACTCATAAAGTTCGCCTCGAACTCGGGTTCGAGTTCGGTTTTGTGTCCATATCTACTCCTGAATATATAGCTTTCTCTTTTTATACACTGGGTGGAATTATAGAAGATACACATTAATTATTCCTCTGTACAAAAATGTTAATTCATAAAGACATCATTTTGTTAAATCATAACACTTTAAATCCCAATGCTTTGGTGGAGTTAAATCATTTTAATTTCTTTTGCGTTCAGGCAACGGTAGAACCCTATATGGATAATAATTGTCATGGGAAAACAGTAAATGCGTGATAATGAATAACAGGAACAGCAAATAAGAGTTTTTTTGCATTGGTTAACATTTACTAAGCCTCCCTTAATAACCATTGTAAATACAGTCATGGATACTGTGTTTAATAAAGAAAATATATCTGACAATACAAGCCAAGTGTGAAAACGAGCTTTATGCCCCCTTGTTTTGCTGAACCTTATCTCGCTATTTAGATGCTGAGGATGAAAATTATAACCCACATTGTCGTTCCGCAATTCTATAATACAGCATGGTATGAATTTACTTCATCTTAATTACATCATACAATGTAAAAATAAAAAAAGTTTCTAATTAAGACAATTCTAAACCAGTTACCACAAGTGTTGGAAAAGTTTCTAATTTAGACAATTCCAAACCAGTTACCACAATTATTACAAAAGTTGATCTTGAATATACTATGGTCTGGAAATCAGCGAGGTGTGAATGAAGAGAATTATTAATACATTCTACAAAATAGAATCCTGACTTTGACATTGACATTAATGTAGAAATGAAACCTGCCTTCTTTCAAATACATGGAACACAGACGTTCATGTTGCCCATACAGAAATAAATCACCATCAATACAAAAATGAACTGGGATTCCTTATTCAGATTCCTCAGTTACATCTCTGCTTTCTCTTATTACAGATTATTATTGCTAATTACATTACACATGCAGTAAGCAACAACTTCAATTGTAAGACACAATCTACATAACAATGGGGCTTTATACACCCACATTATATAGTGCTATATGTAATGGGAAGAGCCATTAATTAAAAAAAAAAAAGGAATTAATTTTTAAAAAAATATAAAAATCATGTATCCAACTCAATTGGAATCCTTATTATAACATTAATTAAAGTTGGATAATTTAACTATTTTATACTTGAATGAGTTGTTTATTAATAGCTGAGAAAACATACCTGAGTTTTGGTAATGTTTGTGGCAGTTTTTGGTTGACAGTCTAGAGACTGAGGATTTTCTCACCACACACCACGAGAAATACTTTCTGACTGGTCTCTTTTTAGACCTCCCTTAAATGAAGTTCTTCTAGTGCTATGGGTGGGAACAGCTAGGCTGTGTTAAAATGCATAGGAATGACAGGAAATTCAATTGCCATTTGCAGTGGGGTAGGTGTGTAGTTTACGCTGATTAAGTTCTTTTAGACATCTTGATATATGTTATATCATATATCAAGATATATGATATTTTCTTAACATTTTATAGCTTCTCTTACAATAATATTTTATTTGTATGGATAACTAACAATTTTTGATTAAAACATATGCAAATGTCTTTTACTTGAAGACCATTAGTAATTCCATCCCTTTACATGAAAGGGAAATACTTGCTCCCTAGGTAGTAGATGTTAATTTCACATTCTCTTTTAACTAAAAGGATCCAGGGTAATTAAACGAAAGGACACAAATAAAAGGCTACTTTGTGCAATGCCTACAGCAGCTCAATTGACAAAATTAATTCTCATCTAAAACTATACAAAAAAAACAGCATAGTAAATTTGCAATTAAAAAAAATAATCTTTTCTTATAATTGTATTTTAAATGTATTTAAAAAAAATGAAAATTGCCTGTATTTGGTATAATTAACAAAATTAAAGGGACACTACACTGAAAAAATGACTTTGCCTATCTTAATATATAATTGAATACATGTAAGTAGCACTTATTCTGATTTGCACAGTAAATGGAATAGAAGAAACTTTCCCCAAGGCTCACTGCACTCTCCGCCAGTAGGAAGGAACACCAGAGTCTCTTGCAGGGAGACTCAAGTTATTATCGTTAAAAATTGTGCTAATTTTGCCCTAACCAATCAGATGATAGCTTTCAAATGTGAAATAATATCTTATTGGTTGGGACAAAATTGGCACCATTTTTAATGATAAGAACTTTTATTGAATAACCCTGTTGGTATTATCTGATAATACTGTGTGTGGTAAGCGGAACATTTTTAAAGGACAATTATACTCACCTTTTCCCCGATCCACTGCAGCATAGTACCCAGGGTGAGGACCTAAAATCGCTAAGTCCTCACCCTGGGTACTTTCCCTAACTCCTTCATTTTTTTTTTTTTTTTTTTTTTTTTTTTTTTTTTTTTTTTTTTTTTTCAGTGACAGCCGCGAGGCAGCCAATTGGAAGACATGCCTCCTTGCAGAGCGTATCTTCCTATTGGCTTCCTCGCGATCTGTCACTGAAGCAGGAAGAGCAGAGGAATGGAGCGATCGGCGAAGTAGATTTGCGGTAAGTAGTGCAGGAGTTAGGGAAAGTACCCAGGGTGAGGACTTAGCGATTTTAGGTCCTCACCCTGGGTACTATGCAGCTATGGAGGAAGAGGAGCGAGGGTGAGGTGAGTATAGTTGTCCTTTAATAACTCCAAATGTTCTTGGTATGACTGCCAGATATATTATTGCTTAAAAGAGGATCAAACCATTATTATGGTAAGGGCCATAAACAAAGTGGTTTGGGTCCCCATCATTGGGAGATTCAATACAGCTAAAGTTCGTATTAACATTTAGTTGCATTTCAATAGACTCTAAAGTATTAAGCCTGCCATATACATTGCCGTATTTCAGATTGATTCTGTTAATTGGAATTAACGGACTGCATATATCCCGACTAATGTCAGATGCTGAATTACCCAGCAACAAACATTTGGGTCTGGGTATGTCTACTTTCATCACTGGGAATTACCCAATCTTACAATGTTATTTTGCCTTATTTAGATATTTTATTCACAATTGTAACTCATTGAGAACTCAAAATCCTGCCAATGTGTTTACAGGCAAACTTCTGCATTCTACTTATGAGGGTAAAAATGAGGAATGTCAATGACCATGTGGAAAAACAGCAAAAAAAATCAAAGCTAAATGCTAATCCTTTTTGCTTCAATGGATTTTAAAAATGTGTTTGTAGGTGAACCTTTTTGTTCCATGATTTGTTTGATTTTAATTTGCTTTTACAAAGTCAGCAGTGGACAATGCAGATTATCAGTTCTTAAAATGCCATTGCAAAAAAAGAAAGGATTTTATTTGGGTTGTTCCAATTAGTGTCCCTTAACATATGTAGCACACAAAGCACATTTGTGGAATGTTAAGCTGTAACAACCAAACTACTTTTTAAAACTTTTTGAATAACAGTTTTAACTTACAGGACTTGTAATATCTTATTTTTTTGAATAGCTAATTTGAATTCATTCAAAAATAATATACAAAAATGTTATATTAAATATTATAAAAATAATATAAAAGCATTTAACAAGTGTATCTTTTTTAACCATAACTATCACATACCCTTTATATTAAGTCTAAAATGATGTTCCTAGTAGTAAAAAAAGTTATAGGAATACACTTATACCTAGTCTGTCATAAGCACCATTTTTAAAAATTATAAATAATTTTAGGGCTAGGTCTTACAATGCAGCATCTTCCCTCTGTCCTGGAAGTAGGATTCAAGTGGGCATGCTTAAGCCAGTGGTGAGGAAGCCAAGCAATAGTGCTTGTGATGTCACCGCTCACAGTAAAAGCAGGAAGCACCAACTCTTGTACTGCTGTAAGTTTGGATAGATTTCAGCTACAAAAATGATCCTGGGTCCTTTTAAGTATAGAGTTATGCTCTTTTTAATAAAGGGCACTTGTATGGAGACAACAGTTCCCCTTTAAGCTAGCTATAAACTAGGCCAATATTCAACCAATATCGGGCTATCCTGCAGTTCCAATGGCTGCATATATTACAGCATAATTCTTTTATAGCAGATTTAATAGTCCACAAGTTGGCAAAATGTCCCAATGAATGTCTAATAGTGTATGGCCTGCATTCATTTACACAAGATACAGGGCAGAAGCACATACTTATTATAATAAATAGTTTTCTTTCCACTTTGAGTGCGTGTTTCGCCCTGTATTTTGTGTTAATATTTGATGTGATCCTGTATGGCACAGAATTAAGGGTAATACACCCCTGATTTCCCTCAAAGAACTCCTGCAACTGATATTGTACATGCTTCTGGCTAAAACAGAAAGTTGCCTGCACACTATATAACTAATATACAGGCAGAATGATGTTTTCAACATGTATTTCAAAGTGACAGGTAAATGAAGCCTTTCCATATTGAAATGCTTAGTATGACAGAAAATAAGAGGGAATAACATGTTATTAGCAACAGCATGATATCATTTGTATGCAGTGTTATTAGGTAGCAACTGAATCAGCACACTGTGAGAAGTTTCTCATTTCTTGATATAAAAAAATTTAGGCAAAAGAAAAGAACATTTTAGGCCTCATTAGTTACCAAAAAAATCTATCTAGGCTTTTTTATATTTTAGTTATCTTTATATAGGTGTACACATTCTTTATTCAAAATCCATCAATGTTTTAGATACCCCCCTCAGTATTGAGATTCATTTATAAAATGCCTAACTACATAGACTTTATGTGACAAGAGAGACAAGAAAGATAGTATCAAACCTTTATCATCAGCACTCCTGAGGCCGATGAACGGTCATCGTCAGCTTCCGGATTGTTTCATATATGCCCGGAAATTTCCCTCGTCCGCGGTCAAAAGAATAGAGAGTTGGTTGCAGTTGAGGGAAATCTGCAGTCCCAATACGCTTTACATACGTAGAACGCTCAGCACTGTGGGTAGGGCGATCATTAGAAAATGACAGAGTCTTGCAGATTCTGTCTGTCATTTTTTAAAGGAGAACCAAACCCAAATGTTTACACTCCAGAATCTGAACATAGGCAGAGTGATAACTCTGCCTGAAAAGGCTGTTTTCACATAGTGGGAAAGAATGGCTGTAGATTCCCTTACCTACTCTGTCAGGACTTCACACAGCAGAGAGGAGGAGGGACTTCCTGTCTCCCTCACACACCGAGGGAGTCTGAGGCTGTGCTTGCCGGCACTGTGTCACATGTCAGCCTCCCACCCATTAACTTTCTGGTCAGTCATTTCTTTATATCTTGGGCTGTGGAGCATGTAGACAGGTGTTTGATGGCTCGTTTTAAAGGTAGGAAACTGGTCTTTCATTTAAACTCAACTTGTTTGGAGACCACAGTTCCCCTTTAAATCTCATCTGCCATTCTGTTGCCCATTTTGATAATCTATCTAGGTCAGCTTGTTATCTGTTATCTACCAGAACACCCAATTTTTCCCCGTTAGAGGCACACTTAACATAGAGTTATTTATGGTGTAGGTGGCACAAGGATTGTTAAACCCCAAATGCATCACCTTACATTTATTAACAGTAAATCTCATCTGCCATTCTGCTTCCCATTTTCTTAATCTATCTAGGTTAGCTTGCAGCAATTACACACCATTTGAAGTTTCCAAAGCTCTACATTTCATCAGCATAGTGTCATCAGCAAACACAGAGACCTTGCTCTCAATGCCCCCTTCTAAGTAATTTATAAACCGTTTAAAAAGAAGTGGCCCCAGTACAGAACCTTGAGGCTCTGGGTAGCTCCATTGACCACCACTTTCTGTTTGCGATCCAATAACCAATTCTCTATGTACAAATGTTTGTTTCTAGGCCAACAGTTCAATGTGTGTTTACACATTAGTCGCTTATGTGGGACAGTATCAAAAGCTTTAGCAAAATTCCAGTATAACAGATCCACTGCTATGCCTGAACCAAAATTCTTATTCATTTCTTCATAAAATCCACGTAAATTTGTTTGGCACAATCTATTTCTTATAAACCCATCCATAAGATCAGTTCTTGAGACAAAATCAAGGATAGGATCCAGTAAAAATTTTTCCACCTTCCCTACCACTGATGTTAGGTTTACAGGTTTATAGTTACCAGGCTTTCTCATGACGTCAGCCGCATTTGTGCCAATCACAGACATGTCTGACATCATGAGAAAGCGCCGTGGGAAGGAAGGGCTGTATGTATAGTTACAATTATTATTTTATGTCGTTTAGGTCTGGGCAGGAGGCATCTGTCATATCCATAAAAGGATTTTACTCTAGAATGTAGGGGGACTGAGGATGGATCCGGATGGGGGGAGGGGGGTGAAAAGGGAGGCTGAATGCACGGAAAAGGCATGGCTTGAGGTGACGTAAGACAGCTTGGATTACAGTGAGCTGCTCCTGGTCTGCAAAAAGAATGCTGAAAAAACGAATGTATCTTCAAATTTTAATGGGGAATGGCTTGTTTTAAAGCTAGAAACATGGCCAATAACATAAAAATTTATAGTTTTAGGGGTGGACATTCCCTTTGTTGTGTTTCCGTACCATATCCTGTCAGCCAGAGCGAATATTTACTTCATATTATTACAGTTCCAGCTGTATGGACTAGGATTCTTTATAAGGAATACCGATGGGGAAAAAAATAGTTTAGCACATTAGCCTTTTTGGCATCTTCTATTCCCATTATTTAATGGGAATAGAAGATGCCAAAAAGGCATCTTCTCATTCCCATTATTTAATGGTCCCACATTCTCAATCCTCATCATTTTACTATTGATATACTTAAAAAACATTTTGGGGTTGGACTTACTTTGTCCTGCTATCTGTATTTCATTTTCTATTTAAGCTAGTTTTAAGTGCAAGCAGTTCCCTTATTTCAATCTATGCCAGGGTAATTGAAATCCCCCATAACCAGAAGATGCCCCATACCAGCAGCCTAGCCAATTGCAAATGCAGATTTCCAGCTCCTCACGCATTTGGCGGCTTATAACAATTAATTTACCCACCTTGTTGCTTCCTGTAGTTAGCTCCACTCATATTGTTTCTGCCATTTACTGTCCAGTCATGTGAATCATTTAGCCATGTTTCTGATATACCGATCACATCATACCTTTCCTTTAAAGCTATTAGTTCTAGTTCACCAGTTTTTCCAGCCAGACTTCTTGCATTTGCAAACATATATTTTAGATTATCAATTAATTTAATTCCATACTTGAATGTTCATGCCTCCTTATCCTCTATGCTCCCCCCTCCCCCAACTCTTCCATTATCTCATTAGCCACCTGATCCCTAACTCCTCTATCTGTGTAGTCCAACATATCCTTCCCGCCTTAATTATATTTAGCTACCAGACAGCCCAAAGGTACAGCTCATTGTCAATCAATGGGCTGCTATAAATATTAGTTAACTTAAATGATTACTATACCAAAAAAGATGTAGTAATTAGACACCAACAGCCAAGTTTAACTTGCACTGCCTTACATGAAAGGTTGTGCAACCTGCTTTCACTGCACCCAATAAATGACCCAACCTCAAATCCATCTTACATATCCGGTTTCTATTTGCTTTCTTACTCCTTGTTGCTGGGGATGTATCTCCTAATCCTGGCCCTGCTATATGTCAGTTTCCTATTGTCTTTGCCCTACTCTCCCCTATCACCTTTTCATGGTTCTAAACCCTCTAACATTTTATCCGTTCCTGTAATCCTATCTTCATATCTGCCCTTCTCCTGTGCTTTGCTTAATGTTAGGTCCCTTGCTAACAAATCTATTATTATTTATGACCTTTTCTGTTTTAAGAATTTTCACCTTCTTGCCCTTACTGAAACCTGGCTCTCCCAAAATGACTCTGCTATTGAGGCCTCAATTTCTGTAGGAGGTCTCTGTCTTTCCAATACACCTCGCACTTCAAGTCATGGTGGAGGTGTTGGCCTCCTTCTTTCCCCCAACTGTCATTTTAATGTGATTATCCCCCACCGGCCTTCTCATTTACGTCCTTTGAAGATCATAATGCTCAAATTTCATACCCTCTGTCCCTAAATGTAGCTGTGTTATACAGCCCCTCTCCACGGCTCCCTCAGCTACATTCCTCTCAGACTTTGAGACTTGGCTTAAGCTTGACAACTATGTATCCTGGCCCTCTTGTTAGCTATACTTACATACTCCTTTGATCTTAATCAATCTTGATCAAATACTGGTACACTGGTACACTGTCTTATTGTTTAAAACTGTTACCTGCTACCTGTTTTCTGATTACTATCTGATTACCTTTCTTGCCCAACACTCTACTATTTCTCCTGACACTCCTTCTTGTGTGAATGTCCTTAATACCCAACCTTTCGGTACTGGTTTCTTCTCCGGAATGAAGTGACATTATGGCTCTCAACATATCTCTCTAACAGAACCAACTCTGTGTCTTATGATAAAAAAACATCCTTTCTGGCTCCTCTATGTGTAGGGGTCCCTTAGGGCCCTGTTCTTGGACCCTTGTTGTTCCCCCTTTATACTTTTTCCTTTGGAAAAACCATTAGCTCATTTGGTTTTAATTATCATTATCATCTGTACACAGATGATACGCAAATCTACTTTTCCACCCCTACGTTAAGTGACACCCATACACACATCTCCAACTGTATCCTTGCCATCTCCCATATACCCTATCGCACGTTGCTTAGGGCTAATTGTTGATCTCTCTCTCTCCTTTTCTAATTACATTAACAATGTCCCTTTTTTATTCATAATACTGCGAAAATCTGTAGGTTCCTCTCTCCTAACTGCTGCTATGCTCTCATCCTATTACGCCTGGACTATTGTAACCTTCTGCTTTCTGGTTTCTCTGCTTCCCATTTTTCTCCCCTTCAGTTATTTTTTTTCCCCCCCCCCCCCGGCTTTTTGTATTCTAATATTTTACAAAGCTGTGCTATATTGGTGCTATATAAATATGCATACATATAAATACATTCATACATGGAACTATGCTAAAACAGACATTTTAGATTATACAGTAAGTAATTCATATGCTGCCCTTCTCCTACCTTATTACTTAGTTAAGATTAATCAATTTTCAGGTAATATTATATTTAAAGTGGAACTAAAATCCTATGCTTCCACCAGATTTTAAAAGTCCTTAACTGCTGGATGTCCCATTTTAACCCCTATTTCTCTCTGCAGGTTTGGCCCTCTGTAATCTGAAGTCACATGACTTTGGCAGTCAGTGGTTCAACAGCATCTTTGAAATGTGTCCAACTATGCTATTTAGCCGAGGCACTTTAATGTATGGCAATCACTGCCATTCAGCCCTGGCTATCTTGTGTACATCTAGCTATCTAGTGTACATGAGGCCTGCAACACACATGCAATGAATGATCATTTTCTCTGTTAATTCCACGTGTCTGGCTGTTCCATCGGGCGTTATGGCGACCTGGCAGAATGCCCGCATGTGCCATTATCAGCCAAAACAGACATGGATAGATTTAGGAGGCAGGGAAAAGAGGGAGTTATTGTGGGACCTTAGACATGTAAGACATGTAAGTACTTTTAAAATCTTTGAGTTCTTGTTATTACTGCCTGGTTGTCCAGAAGACTTCCCTAAAGGAATTCTATATAGTCACATAAAGATATAGATTGCATTAGCTGCTTCCAGTAACAGTCATTACAAGCAGGGTAATGAACACTAAAAGAAAGCAAGTAGTAACAGCTTATAAACGAGGGAAACCAAATACTAGTACCAGGAATTCATAAAAACGTTTCACTGCTGCAATGGATGGTGAGAACTACATTATTATTTACTAGGAAATTAGACTGAAAGGAAATTACCCTTTTACAGTGTCATTTTTAAAACTATGAACATGTGAATTTAAAAAAAAATTGTATACTGCTAATTGTTCTCAAGGGAAAGCACCTTGAAATAGTGTAACAAAAGTAAGTGATGTGTATACACACATTGACATTATTCCAGATCTACTGTAGATACCGGTAAATATTGTAAAAACACAGCTGTGCATGATGACGTTGAGACCATGTGCTTGCTCATGACAACCTCAGTTAGATACATATGCCTTACTCTTATTACTCAGATTGAATTAAAAGAAACTTAAAGCAAATTAATGCAATTTTTAATCATTTTTAAGAATATAATAATAAAAATATTTGCTACATTTTATATATAAAAAAAACTAGTCTAGTTTTAGTTTAGTTATGTCTAAAATAAAAAGTTGACTTAAAACTTTCCACACTTGCGATTCTTAATTTCCCTGTTTTTTTGTGGACACACATTAAACAAAACTGGATTTTAACAATTTATTTTCCTTTAAATTTATTGCTGTGGAAAATAAAAAGAGCAAGGCCATGAGATTTTAAACCCCTTTGTACCTAATGGAGAAAGTAAAGTAACAATTACAAGTAGACCATTAACTTTATAATTACCACCAGTAGAGGTTGGTACAGTTGAGCTTCCCCTCTACTGTAATATCCCAGAGGCAGTGTCAGGACTCCTCTTGCTGGAACAATGACAGTACAGCCACACACTTTAAAGGAGAAGTATAGTGCGCAATTTTTTTAAAAGGTAGGACCAATCTTACCCCCCTACCCCGGGTACCTTTCATTTTAAAAAGTACATTTTTACACTATAGTTGTCGATTAATAACAATTCTGGAAGGTTCTACTCTGCAGCCCTGGACTGGCAACTCAGTAAGTGGGCCGGTGGTCAGTGTGCTAGCATTGCTAACACAGTTCTGGTGTATGTGGACATACAGAGCTAGCTAAAGTTGCTTTAGTGTAGGTAGTTGAAGGGGAGAGGGAAGTGCCCTGGTACTTTTCATTTTAAATAATCCTTTAAGGGATGACTTTTTACTATATATCTAATTACAAAGTAATGATAGATATGACAATCACGCTGTTACGTGAATTGTTCTACAGAAATGTTTAGAATAGTGTCATGATTTCTTAATGTCATGTCAAAATATGCAGCGAAACATAATGTTTCATATCTAAATTGCTTCCTGATAGAACATTTGACTAACTCAATTATTGTATGGCTGATTATCTTCAATTTGCAAAATGTCACAAAACGCTCCGTGCGGCACAGGCTCTATTACATTCGGTAAGCAGATCTGATCAGAACATTTAATACACAAAATCTGTTTCTGCTGATGAACCTGTGTAAATAGATGTAAAAAAAAAGAGGACACAAAATTTACTATGGGCATATCGAAAGAAAAGTAATTTCTCCTATTAATAAATTTCATTGTCACTGGGTTATTTTAAGGACAATTACGGTATACAAATAAAACTCAGCTACAGTTCACATAATAATTTAGCCAAGGTTGTTTGGCTAAACTTTTGCCAGGCTTCCTTGGTGCTTCTGTACTATCTTTAATATAGGAAAACTCAGGGATAACCTGGCAGATGAAAACTGTACATGCTAGCGCTCCTTAACTAAATGATATTGGGAGGTAGGAAATATCAATTCTACCCCACTGCCCCAGGAAGTTTTCATTTTCTTATGTCACTTAAAGGTGAACATTATCTCAATAGACAGAGCACATTCACAAACATTCAACCAGCTATGTCTCACCTCTCCCTTTGCTGTGGCCATTGGTTGATTTATGAAAACAACCTGTGAGTACTAGGGGTCAGCTCCCACAATCCATCTTAGCTGGGAAAACCCCCAGCTAAGTGTCTGCGTACAGGCACATGCTCTGTAGTGCTCAACAGATTAAAACTAGGAAGTTGCAACCTTGCTTCCTAGAAGCTGACAGCCAATCACATTATAGCACAGAGATCCTCCCTCTCCCTGATTTCAGAGATTTCATTTTTTTGTTATCAAACACATTCAATGCTCCTGTCCTAACAATGATATAATCCTTTACTTTTCATACAAAAAGAAAAGTAATCTTTGCAGTGTATTTCATAGATAGCATGGATGTAAGAAACCGAATAATAAAATTTCTGCAAAAAAAAAAAAAAAAATAAATGTAAGTCTGGGGAATAGAACCTGCAACTTGCTAAAAGCAGAGCTCTTACCTCTAGGCTAACAGAGATAATACAGTATATAGAACACATGTAGAATCATGTATGTAGAACACATGTAGAATCTTTTACTATGAACATAATGGAAACTCTGGGGATTTGAACTTGCAAGGTAAATTTAGGAGCTTCATTTTTTGCTTGGGACATAATAGAAATAAAAAAAGGAGAAGTTTGGGGTATTGAACTCGTAACCTTCTGAAGTGTATATTTTAAAACCTGGAGTCTTACCAGGTGTGCCACCACTGAATAAGCAGAGTACCTAGATACATTTGGGAGCTTTAATTTTTGCAAAACGAATCCTAAAAATAAAGACTTTGAAAGCTGCTTGTTACCCTGCAGTTTATTTACCACCAACTCACACTGACTGGTTAATAAATTATGGTAACAATCAGCTTTCAAAGTCTTTTTAGGGACTTCCATATTGGTGTCAAGACATCTGTATAGAAAATACTCTGTGCATAGAAACAGTTAATATTGGGATCAGGGGGCGTGGTTCTTTGATGATTTCATGGGCTGTGGGTTGTACCGGCAAACAACATGGAAGCCTTCTTATTTACAGAATCTATTTCTCACATGTACTAAATGCAACTTACCAGAGAAGAATCTTACAATGTATATGTGTTCTGGGGAGAAAAACTTTTACATTAGGGTTTAAAATTTTTTTTAAGTTTAGTTCTACTTTAAAGATAGGTGAGGGGGTAACAGACAGACTGAGGTAGAATAACTGCAAACGGCTGTTTATTGTGAGTAACGTAAACACAACATGTTTCAAGTCACATAGACCCTCACCTATCTTTACATGAAATATTTATTCTAAATGCATATTGGATGGATGCATAGAAAGTAACTGTCTGAACACACAGCAGTGGATACTTAAAACTATTCATTTTCCTATGCTTTAACTCTATATTATCTTTTTTTGAGGATGAAAATAAAGAGTTTCATATTAACATGGAGAATAATATGACATTAAGTTATTACCACTATTTTTAAAATAATGGAAATAAAAAAGTTTAGGAAAGTTTATTTATTTTTTTTAAACTGTAAGTTACTAATTTTTATAGGTTTGCTATTACGACGGTTTTCAGGGCTTAGATGTTAGGGTTCCATAGTTGACTCCTCTGTTCACTACTAAGTAGCAGGTAGACATCATAGTGTAGATAGGTCATTCATTTGTTTATTATGCAGAGTGCCAACCATCATTTACTCTACATACAGGTAGAGTCTTATTTGTAATATCAATATTGTTGTTTTTTGGTATATTACTGTTTTAATTAAACTAAAATGGGTTAATACAACATTAAGTTCAACATTGAGAACACAGGGGTGCAGCATGAAAAATTGCATTGCAAAGAGTGTCACAGTCTGGAAAAGTTTGAGAACCACTGTTATAGGCAATAATATGAGGGACTGGATTAGTAACAATTAGCACATTAGTGCCACCATATTACCGTATATACTCGAGTATAAGTCGATCCGAGAATAAGTCGAGGTACCTATTTTTACCTGAAAAATTTGTAAAAACTGATTGACTCGAGTATAAGTCGAGGGTAGAAATTATCACCAATACTGCCTTCTGATTCTGTGTTGTTTTTAGGCTTTAGTTGCCCTTTAAATGGACAGCAGAATTCCCATACATGAATCCCATACAGTAATAGCCAAATCCAGTACCAGTAACCTCCAATTCTTTGGCACTCCAGATGTTTGGAAACTACAACTCCCAGCATGCTTTGTTGCTGGGAGTTTCAGTTTCTAAACATGTGAAGTGGCAAGGTTCAGTAAACTTTTAATTAAGCTTACCATCATTTACAATTCTCCTGAACCCCATATAGTAAAGGGCCCTCTGAACCCCATATAGTTAACAGCGAACTCTGATCCCCATATAGTAAAGGATTCTCTGACCCCAAAGTTAAAAATGTCACCTGAGAGTTGTAGTTTCAAGCTGTCATTTGCACTGTACTAGCAGCTGTTTTTTGCCCCAAACTGAGGAGACCCATCAGATTTACAGCATCCGTGACAGTGCTGAGTGAGGTCCAGCAGGCAGAATACAGGAAGCAGGAAGTGTAAAGGCAGATCAGCCTCTGTAACTTTTATGCAGGTTAACACCTACGGTGTTACTATCTGTAATTCAGAATTTGGATCTAAATTGGACTTGACTCGAGTATAAGTCGAGCTTAGGTTTTCAGGCTAATTTTAAAGCTGAAAAATTCGACTTATACTCAAGTATATACGGTACTTATTTTCTTTCAAGACCTTAAAACAACCTTGTGTTCCTCTGGACTTTTGGTCATGCCATGCCAGTCACATGCCCACTTGCCTATATTGGTCTGTAACAAGATTGGCTAGAGATTTTTTTGTTGGTGTTGACATGGTGCAAAAAGCACCCACAGAAGCTCTAGCGCAAGGAACATTATGTGACTAAACTGTGTAAGACTGCTGGGAACTAAAAACCCAGAAGTACCATGTTATTAGGGTAAATTTCGCAAAAGCCATCATATATTGCTGTTTTTATACCAAGGTGCTCTTTTCAATTAGTTTTATTCAGATGCTTTAGTTGTATAATTTTGCTTCAATGCATGTCTAAATTTCAGGATTGAACAATTTTATTTTATTAGATGTTCCTTTTGAAATGTTATAATTAAACTGTGCCAAATAGTATCAGACGGGTAACGCACTGGGGGTACAATCAAGACTGCCAATTCGCCATTTAGAAAGGCACTTAAAATGCTGCTTGAACACATAAAGCACAAATTAAAATGTTAGATGTAATTTTGTCTGGTAGAAGACAAGCAAGTTAATAGCTTTGCACTCGAGCCAAGTTCATTTCTAGTGAGTGACTAAAGTAAATACAGCTGAAGCCCTTTCAACTATTGATTTGACATTTATTAGGCTGTTTGGTGCTGATTGTATGAAAGTGTAAACCACTGTCTTAGTCCTTAGAGGAAGTTTTTTATTCTGTTTTCACATAGTCTGTCAGTCATAGGGCTTTTGGCTCCTCGGTCATTGATTTGCACTTTTATTTTGAGTTTTCACTTATTTTATCTAGAAAATGACAAAGTGACTTGGGGAGTGTTACATATCAATGATTTATAAATGTATTTTACCACATTAATAGGGTTTGGTCTAACAATCAACTCCCAGTTTACTGTGAGTAAAATCTGACATAAAATGTTCACCTTGAAACATAAAATGGTAATTGCATGCATTATGCTAATAAATCGGAGCGCTACATTTCACCCCACTGGTATGAGCTGTGCACATCACTATAGGATCACAAAATACAATCTGAATCGCGGCAGTGAGGCCTAGTCCTTAAAGGCTAGAAAATGCAGATTAAAATAATGTATCACTTGTCTCACTATCTAATTCCTAACTAATGATAAACCTGTTTGAATTTCTCTCTCTTTTTCTGAGTTTACTGTGTATCTTTGATTACATAGTTTCGTTTTTGCAAAGGGCTGGGCAATGATTATGAGAACAATTGGGAGCTTTGCAGTCAAGTTCCCAATAAACAGTAGATATCAATAGGACAGTGCATGTAAATCAGAAAGTGCAAGATCCCAAAGCCTTTTTACAACATTTTTAGCTATTTCACCATTCTCGTGTTTCCAGTCATTTGAAGTCTCTGTTTTCAACTTGAGCTGTCTCCGCTCTCAGCCATTTGACCAGTCTGTATTTTTAGCCTTTTAATTAGTCTCAGTCTGTCAACCATTTCACAAGCCTTAGTTTATCAGCCAACTGACCAGTCAAAGCTTGGCAGCTTTTTGATCATTCTTAGTTTTCTAGCTATTTCACCCATCTTCATTTTTCTGCCACCTGTTTGACCAGTGTTAGTGTGCAAGAGATTTCACCAGAATCAATTTTTAGTCATTTGACCTCTCGGTTTCTCAGCAATCTTACCATTCTCTGTTTGCCAGCCATTTCTACAGTCTATTTTTCAGCAATTCAACAGTTTTGGTATACCAGCCATTTAACCAATCTTAATGTCCCAGCCCTTTCACCAGTCTTAGCTTGCAAGCCATTTTACCTGTCTCAATTTCCAGACAATTTATCAGTCTCAGTTTACCAAACATTTTACCTATCTCATTTTGCCATGTATTTCACTAGTCCTAGACAACTAACCAGTCTCCCCAGACATTTTGCAGGTGTATTTTCCAGACAATATACCAATCTCAGTATCAGTTTGCCAACCATTTTGGCAGTCTTAGTGTTCCAGGCATTTGACTAGCTTTAGTTAAATGGGGAGTAGACTGTAGAGTAAGAGCCCCTGTGCAGCACAGTACACTTTGATAATTAGTATTTTTTATGTTATGTGACAAACAGGGACTCTTTGAGGAACAGTTTAAACTTTCGTAAAGTGTACCCATTTTAGCTTACTCACTATAATTTAAAAAACTATGCTCACATCCTTCACAGTGGTAACCAAAGTGTGCAATTTATGCACAATTTCACCATTTATTGTATCTTTTGCTAAAAAAAACAGGTAATAATCTCAATTGCAGTGGTCCAATATATTGGCCTGTGAGGAGTAGTAGTTAACAGACGTTAAAGATAAAATAAGGCAATGACAGACATCCCACCCTGCCAAATGCGGCTTCCAAGCCGGGTAGGGAGAAGGGGGAGCTAACGGGCAGTGGTGGCCCGGAATTACACCTGCTATGATCCAGCATACCACATTGCTCTCTTATGCCTCTTATGTCTTTTTTTCAGAAAAATCTGTTAAAGGACTAGAAAGCTGATATTAGCTCAGGCAGTGAGAAGAAACGGACATATGTAAAAGACAAATCCCCTTAATGGAAAAAGGGAGGATGGAACCACATACCAGATGGGATGGTCAGCCCCTCAGTAGATTGTAGATTTTGGAGGGAAATGGGGGGATCTTCTTTAAAAAAAAAAAAAAAAAGATATAGGAAGACAGAAATCCTGGGTGCTTGATTTATCTCAAGAATTTATATTTAACACTTTGTGGCATATTTATAGGCAGGGCTAATTTTGCTAAGGGGAGGAGTGGCACAAATGTAGCACTAATAGCAGTGACAATTTAGTGAATAGTCCGGTTTATGCACAGAATTAGAACTGAAAGTTGAACATTTTTGGTTACCAGATTAACAGTGACATACCGGTAAATGTTTTGAATGCATAAGTGACTTTATAAAATAGTGTTAAAGAGGAACTGTGGTTTCCATACACGTGCCCTTTATTGAATGAGCTCTCTCATATATTCAAACAAGCCTAAGATGATGCCTCTAGCTTCTCTGGGTCTTAAGTTACACTTTCCAGACTGCCCTATCTCTGTTTCTCAGCACCAGGAATGTGTTATAAACTGTGTCATAAGCCCCACTCCCCAAAAAACAATATTTTCTGAAGCTAGTTACAGACCTGCAATCATTCTCTGTCCATTCCTATGAACACTTTAGTGAGAAAAAAATATTTTTCTCTGTTCAGAGTGGGCATGCTCAAACCTTAAACTTGGAGGAAAAACCAAGTGCTGGTGATGTCACAGCTCACAAGCTAGTGGGAAAACACCCTTTTTACTTTGTGACTTTGGATAGACTGCAGCTAGAAGCATGATGATCAAGTCGTTTTAAAGTTAGGAATATGTCTCTTTTTTTTTCTCCCCTCCAAGTGGAGGAAACATTTATTAATAATACATCATAAAACAAATAATTAAAAAAAAACAAATAAACAGTTTGGTGCAACTTGATCAGGATGTGCTTGGTTATAGATCTCAGCCTATTTGGTGTACAGTATTTACCATATGCTGTCGCCACAGTATGATCGTAGTGGGGGGGGATCCAGGGAATCATAAATACATTTATGTTAAGATGTTTCCCCATCCAGGGAGGGGGTGAGGAAAGCTATTGCTCTTGACCCTGTCACGATTCGCATGTTGTTGATAATATCCATTTGTCCCAGATTTTTTTGAATTTTGAGGGGCATCCTCTGTTCTCATTTATCACCCTTTTAAAGGATATGTCCACCCAAAATAAAATTTTTTGATATAAGATTCCCCAAGGGCTCCCAGCCCCAACCGCTATATTTGTATCTTTAGAAAGCCCCCCAAACTCTACTTACCTCCCCTCTTTCCTCCCCGCGCTCCCGGCCCTCTGCTTGCGAGAAAATGCAAGCAGAGGGGCGGGACCGGCAGCCCGTCGTGATTGGCTGAGCGGCAGCCAATACGGACGCGGGCTGCGGCAGCTCACTTCGCCGGAGGAAAGAGGAGAGGTAGTAAGTTTGGGGAGCTTTCTTAAGATACAAATATAGCGGTTGGGGCTGGGAGCCCTTGGGGAATCTTATATATTAAACATTTTACGCTAGGGGGAGGGAATCGGGAGAGGGAGGAGGAGAGGGAGGGGGAGAAGGGCTGCAGTACGCATGCCAAACTTCTCCCGGAGGCCAGGAAGGAGGCAGAGTCCTATATGGACTCTGCTAGCCTCCTGGTGGGCAGTTTTTGGGACTTTGGGGGGGACTACAGGAGAACCCTATGGAGCTGGGATGTGAGGTAAGGATTAGACTACACTACATGGTGGGGCCAGTAGTTGGGGGATTATAGTTTTGGGGGTGGACATGCCCTTTAAAGTCCAGAGATGCATTGAGTGCCTGGTTCCATTGAGTCAATGTGGGGGGCAATGCCTGTATCCATGTGCATGCCAGAAGCTGTGAAAAGAGTCTCTGCCAGGAATATCCTGGTGAATTTGTCCAAAGACAAAGTTATACCCAGTATACATATTTTAGGATCCAGGCCCACCGGTGCTACCATTTCATCATGGAGGAACTTAGTAATTTGTTTCCAGAAACCTTGCAGGACTGGGCATGACCAGATAAGGTGGTAGAAAGTGCCCGGTGCTGTTTGGCACTTAGAAGAATATGTCTTTCTTAATAAAGCTCACTTCTATCATCAAAATATTAAGATTGTTTTCAATTAAATGACTTTGTCAAATACTTTGGGAGCGATGAATTAATTTTGCTGCCATTACTTATCTGACAGCGATCCTGCAATACAGTAAACCCCTTTGCATGACTTAAGGCTTTGCGGGAAACCAATCAGGCAATATGTGCAGTTTGTGTCTTCATTCATTAGTTAACTATAGTTCATAGTTAGACTATATTGAATAGGCTGCACAGAGCTATTTCCAAAAATGTTTGGAAATGGTGCTGCCACTGCAAAATTAGAGTAAAACCTACACTAACCATATAATACAACAAGTGGCATGGTTTCTACACTAATTCAGCAAGATAGTGGCCAATATAGCATCGCTCTTTTATTTCTATTTAATTATTGTCTTTTTTTGCCAAAAGTTTTAATGCTCCGCAATACCCTTTTAGCACAGATACCCCAATCTTCACCATTCTCTTTACCTATAGCCAAGCCCGTTTTGCTGGAAAGCTTGGCACACCTCACCAAGCACTGTAGCCCCCAGGACTTAGAATCTGTGCTGACAACGGGGATACTCAAGAAGAACAAAGCAAACTAGGCAGAACTGGGCACTAAACCACCTGGGTAGCTGGAACAACAGGAATCAAGAGTACAAGAGAAAGCAGAGATGAAGTCCGGAACAGAGCTACGGGTCATACACGGGAAGTCAGTCAGTCAAATGAGGTATCAGGAATGAAGATAGCGGTGTACTCAATAAAGGTCAGAGGTCAGGTTGAATAGTGAAGAATTGTAGTCAAATGGTAAGCAGACGTAAGCAACAAGAAATGAGATCCAAAAAACACAAACAGCAAGAGGCACACCAAAAGCTATAATTGGCAAAAAGGAAGAGGAAATAGGAACTTAAAAAGGCTAACTGGACCAATCAGAAGACAAGTTGCAAGGCTAAAAAAAATAAAGATGGGCTAAAGGAAGTCAAATTTGCTGCCTAAACTCCAAGGACCAATCAGGAGCGAAGGAAGCAAAAGAAAACTAAAGACACAGAAGAGCAAATGGTGGGAAAAGCCAAAAAGTTGTGCGAGGAAAGTCAGATTTGCGAAGAGTAGAAATTTGATGTTGAAATTCGGTGTTGAAGTTTTCAAAATTTCACACCCATTGACTTCAATAGGGGTTTAATACCGATTATGTATAATAGTTGTAGAGTTCTTGTATACAGTATATTTGAAGGTGCACTCTTAAGCCTGGGCTACAACAGGTGAGTCATGATACCTTTTCAGAATAAGAACAGGTACACTCCTGGAATCCAATAAAGTGCTTTTAATAATTTGCTGAAGCCTTATACAACATTTTTCGGAGAGACTAGCCCCCTTCCTGAGTTCAGTGGGCTAGCCTCCCCGAAACATTGTACAATGCTTCAGAACATTATTAAAAGCACTTTATTGGGTTTGATTACCCCTCATTTTGAATTTGATACATTAAGCTGAACCAAATGCAGTCAATCTGTGTATGCCTAGCCTTAGTCAGCATGAAGTAAAAAGCAATGACTACCCCTCCAAATGATTTTTTCCCTAATGTTGGGCACACTTTGTAGTGTTAAATTAACCCTACCTTTCTCTTCTGCTGCATATGTTTTTCCTGTTTGTTCGAAATACAGTCCAGGAAACTGAAGAGTAGGAGCATTTCCCTGTTGTAATCTGTTTCCACCTCTAGGTCCTCCCAGAGTTTTCTGGCATGTGCAGTGCGGTTTCTCTCCTCCCTCCCTCCTTATGCTACGCCGTGCATTTTTAAAAATCCACTATTGAACTGGCAATGGCCGATAACCTAGACCTCGCTAGGTTTAATTCCCCTAATTCGGAATGTAAACTTACTTATCTACCTTCATTCCATCACTACCCCTTTTGTGCTTTTTCAGATTGCGGAAGCAGCTGAAGGGGCTGGACCTGCTGTAAGTAAAATTTACATTTCAAATTGGGGGAAATAGATCTAAGTCATCAGCCATTACTAGTACAATAGTGGATTGTGTGGGTGGGGGGCTGTCTGGAGATTCCCGATACGATGAAAAGACGATTCACAAGAGTATACAAGATATTAAATCACTATAGCAATTGTGACTCTTAGTTGTTCCAAATAAATGCATTTGTGGTGTAATATTGCTACAGATCATGCCTTACTATAACACAGTCCCATGATACAGCAGCCACTTTGCAATGGTTACTACAACACAGGAGCAAGGAAATTGAGGTGCACTCCACTGTGGTGCTTTTTATATTCTGATTGAAAATTACATTTCATGCCAACAGGGTTCCTCATCCATGAGGAAAGTCAAAAAAAATATTCTCAGGGCACTGGATACCCCTGCAATAGAAGTTTTTGCTCATGCCACTCCCTTCACCCATAAGGAGGGACCAGAGGCATTTTCTTTCTGGTGACGTTCCCCCATGAAGTGCCCCTTCATGCCAAATTATAGCACATGATCAGTTTCTCATGCTATTTTTTTACAAGACATGTTTTGGAAATGCTGCAGACCCTACTTAAGGTGTCATAAAATCCATGTTAACCCATATTACAACTTAATTCATGCTCTTCATTGTAACTCCCCCATTGTTCCAGATACATAATCATATTCCATTATTTTACTGCAACTGCTAGAAAGGCAAATTGTGCTATGGTAAATTTAAGACATGTATTGTGTACATCACAGATTATTTAATAGTTGTAAGGCAGGTAAAGGTCAACAGTCTTGTCAGAAAAAATGAAAAATGTATTTATAGAAGAAGTAGGACAAAAAACTGAAATTCTTTTAATTGTTGCTGCACATATGGAATTTTCACATTAACGATATAAGCCTGAGAACATTTGTTCCGGTTTCAGGAATCATAATGAAGTTGGAAGAAAAAAATAAGCATCTGTCGCTTTAGAAATATTTGTATGCATGACTGATTCAAAAAGCAGAACTCAGAAACTATTCCTATTACAACTCATTTGGTTATGAACAGGAGGAAAATTTGGAGACCTGATATGGGAGTTCCAGTAATCAAAGGGAGATATTCATGAGATAATGTACAGCAGTAGGTAAATTTGGGAAGAAGATGCTAATTTTGGAAACGTTGCCTGTGACATTTTATCAATATTCATTAAAGTTACCGAGGAAGTTCATCACTGGTGACATTTGTTTTCCTAACGAAAGTCTCAGGGTTTTTTGTATAATGAAGTGATGAAAGCTGTAAAAAGAGACCTGAAAGCACAATTTATAACAGTATCAACTCAGCGGTGTTAGACCAGACAGGATGAAATGTTGTGGACCAGTCTCACCATTTATCAGTATAGCTCATAGTGCTGGAGGCTGATACCAGTCTATTAAAGAGCTGTACAATTAGATACAGTCTCCCGTTTCTTCTCCTATTTTTTACCTTTCCATCTGAGAAATCCTGCTAAAGACAGAAACTGGAAACGGTATCTTCTTCCTTAGTTGTTTTTTTATTATTTCAAACTAGGTACTGTCAAAAACAAACAAAAACAATACAACAGAGGTTTCATTTTTATGGAGCCACAAACAAAATAGCATTTGATTTGGACTCCAGTACACACTAACCACCCACCTCTCACTGCTCTCAAATATTTGCCTATATTGCTTGCTAAGTAACAATTACTATGGTTACACGTCGAAAGCAATTCATAATTTTATAAAATGTAGCAAACATTTCCAAATATGTAACAGAATTACATTAATGAGCAGTGCATTATCCACAAGGCAACCCAAGTTTATGGGGACTTTAAGGGCCTAACAAAAAGAAGTTTCCTGTGAGTGGAAACAAACTAAAGTGAAACGTGTACAAAGTCCCTTGTTCTAAAGGAACTAGCTCTTAAGGACATAGAAAAAGAAGGACATTTAATCATTTGATGGTTGTATGGTTTGTGTGAAAGTTTGAAAATAAGGATTGTTTGTGCTGATAGTGTGCCGTGTTAGGGACTGTGTGTGCAGTAAGCGGATTAATCTTTCTTTCTTCCAGTCAAAGGGCTGGACTGGGCTTCTATATTCTAGTATTGCACCTGTTGTAATTGCAAACAGCTTGTGAAAGGGTTAATACATGTTTTGTTTTTTCCCTCTCTTCTTGGCTCTTGCACTAATTGGTGTGGGGGCTGGGGCCAATTAGTTAAATAGGATTCACATAGGTTGGATCTGTGGTTTGGACCTAACAAAAAGAAATTTTCTGTGAGAAATAGAGGTAGGTGAAAGTGGGAGAGGGAAGGTTGAGGGGGGAGGTATTTCTGTTAGGGTAACTAGGGGAAGTGGGGGATGAAAGGGTAGGGTTGCTTCTTCCCAGCTTGCCCATCCCAACAGATTTACCACCTTAGGTGATGAAGTGGAGGAGGAAAGCTCGGAATTAGCATGTATGGAGCGGGTTACTCCCTTGAGGACCCAAGGGACTGCCATCTCTAATACAAGGGAGGATGAACTTAGAATCAGGAAAGGTCCTTAAACATGATTCCCGAGAGCTAGGGGCCAAGTTAAAAGCAAGGACCTCCAGGGTAGTGTTATCAGAAATACTACCGCAGCCACATGCTACACTAGGGAGACAGTGGAAGCTTAGGAGCACTAATTCATGGCTAAGAGGGTGGTGTAAGGAAGAAGGGTTTGGGTTTAAAGAGAACTTAGCAGACTTTGCTGTCGGCTTCAGGCTCTTTAGTAGGGATGGGTTGCACCTCACTGATGTCGGTGCAGCTGTTTTGGGGGAGAAGATGGCTAGGGGGTTGGAGATTTTAAACTAGGTTTGGGGGGAGGGTATTAGCAATCTCACTGGGATAGATAGCCCAGGAGGAAAGCAGGATGTAGATAGGCCAGTGGTGGCTGGAAAGGGAGGTGGGGCTAGCATAGGGGGTAGGGAGGCATGTTTATTAAAGTGTATGAATAAATTACAGGATCATAATCTAAAATGTATGTTTGCAAATACAAAAAGCCTGGCTGACCAAATAGGTGAATTGGAGATAATGGTGTTGAATGAAATAATATGATGTAATAGGTATAGCAGAAACATGGTTGAACAGTTCTCATGACTGGGCTGTAAATTTAGAAGGATACGCATTTTTTAGGCAGGACAGAGAGGGAGAAGTATGTGTTTATGTTAAAAAAGAATTGAAGCCAAATTTAAAAGAAGAGCTTGCTATATGGATGTTAAAGTGGAGGTAATATGGGTGGAATTAGGCAACAGGAAAGGAGGTAATGTCATTGTTGTTAATGTAAATGCTAGCAGGGAGGAAATGAGTCAGCTTCATATGCAGTTGGCAAGGGCTGCAAGTTTGGGGAGTGTACTCATTATGGGGGACTTTAATTACCCTGACATTGATTGGTGGAGTTGAACTGCCAACACAGAAAAGGACGATGAGTTCCTGAATGTGCTGCAGTTGTTCCTACTAGAAAAGGAGCTCTGTTGGATCTGGTAATATATAATATTGTGGAGCGTATTATAGATATAAAGGTAACTGGAGGCTTAGGGAATAGTGTGTGAAACAGTGCTGTTTGGAGTATGTTATTGAAGGGAAAAGCAAATTTTCCCAGGTTAAAAGTAGGTCTTCAGAATGTCAACTGGGATAAGGTATTATCAGGTAAAGGTACTGAACAGATGTGGACTGTGTTTAAGGGGGATTTTAAGACATTTCACAATTTATACCATTGGGAAATAAATGTAAAAAAAATAAATCTGTGCCCATGTGGCTGAATTCTGATGTAAAGAGGCAAATGGAAAGGAAGAAAAAGGCATTTAAAACCTTTAAGTCAGAGAGAATGGAAAGGGCCTTTAGGGATTATACAAACTGTAACAAGGAGTTTAAGAAAGCAATCAAACTAGCTAAAGTTAGTGAAGTTAGGATAGCTGAACAAAGCATCACTAAGTCTTATTTTTTTTAAAGTATATTAATAGTAAGAAGATGAGGACTGAAAATGTGGCACCATTAATTAATGGGGATAAGTTAGTTACGGAGGATGGCGATAAAGCAAATGTCTTAAAAAAAAAAATCCCTCTGTATACACTATACTGTAAAATATCCAAGTACAGATATCATAGTGAATAGTAGCAATAATGTTATAAAAGATGCAAGTGCACTTTGGTTAACGGAGGATATGGTACAGAAATAACTAATTTAATAAATCTCCTGGACCGGATAAAATACATCCTTGGATCCTTAGGGAGCTAAGTTCAATTTTATCTAGGTCATTGTTTCTTATTTTTGCAGATTCCTTCATGTCCGGCTGTGTGCCTCTGGATTGGAAAAAGGCTGATGTTATTCTAATAATATTTACAGGCCTGTAGGTTTAACTTTAGTGGTGGGGAAGATACTGAAAAGTTTAATACAATACAAGGATTGTGGAAGCACTCCAATTAGGCTAATTTACAACTACATTTAGCGGAAATGCTACTGATCTGGTCAAACATTTATACAAACATATAAAAGATAATCAGTGCATATTCCTAGGACCCATACAATATCATATTATCTGCACACTGGCGTACTTTATAAACAAAGGTGATTTAGTATACATTATTATGATCACATGAATGAAAAGCCTTCCAACCACTTCAAGGTAACCCAAGTCTGGAAAGTCCTAACTTCTAACCTTTTTTACTTCAAATACCATTAGCAAACTCTTGCATTTCTCATCGTTGTGCACTGGATCCATACAACAGGCTTTCTCACTTCCCCCCAGCCCTTTAAAAGGGAACATATTCTAGAGTATGACTGACATTATAAGTAGTAACCAGCATGGATTTAGGAGGAATAGATCTTGTCAAACTAACTTGCTTGGCTTTTATGAGGAAGTAAGTAGAAATTTAGACTCTGGCATAGCAGTAGATGTAGTATACTTGGATGTTGCAAAGGCTTTTGATACAGTCCCCCATAGGCAACTAATGTGTAAACTAAGGTCTGTTGGTCTGGGGAGGCACATTTGTACATGGATAGAAAATTGGTTAATGAATAGGATGCAGAGAGTAGTTGTAAATGGGGCTTTATCATTATGGACTAAAGTGCTAAGTGGGGTGCCACAGGGTTCTGTGTTGGGGCCGCTTCTATTTAATCTATTTATTAATGATTTGGAAGTGGGTATTGTCAGCAAGGTTTCTGTGTTTGCTGACGACACAACTTTGTAGACCATTAAAAACTTTAGAGGATGTGCAATCTAGATAGATTGACACATTGGGCTGCTCGGTGGCAGATGAGATTCAATGTTGATAAATGTAAGATGATGCATTTTGGACTTAAAAATCCTTGTCCTGCGTATACTATAAACGGCTCTGTGTTACGTGAATCCCTGTTGGAAAGGGATCTTGGAGTTTTGGTAGATAACAAACTTAAAGGTAGCAAGCAGTGCCAGGAGGCAATAGACAGAGCCAGCATGGTATTGTCTTGTATAAAAAGAGGTATGGATTCAAGGGAGGAAAATGTTATTCTCACTCTTTCCAAAGCATTGGTAAGGCTTCATTTGGAATAAGCAGTGCAATTTTGGAAACCTGTGGACAAAAAGCACATCTTTGAAATGTAAAGGGTTCAGAGAAGGGCAACTAAATTAATAAGGGGATTATGTATCAATATATAAATAAACATAACAGCCCTGTCTAGTGCCCCATTTTGATCTTAATCCTTCTCTGTCTATAATTTTTTTAATTATTATTATGGATTTTTATAGCGCCAACATGTTCTGTAGTGCTTTCCAATTACAAGGATACATTCACTTTAGGCCCTGCCCCGAAGAGCTTACAATCTAAGCACATTTATTTGACACATTCCACCTATCAGTATGTCTTTATGATTGTGGGGGAAACCTGAGTGCCTGGAGGAAACCCACATAAGCATGGGGAGAACATACAAAGTCCTTGCTGCAGATGTGTCCACGGGTGATTCGGTATTTCAGTGCTAACCACTGAGCCAGCGTGCTGTGAAACATTCCAGGAAATGGTTCAAATGAGTTGGATTTCCATGCAGTAGACCCCCACATCATACCTTTTTCTTTATAACAAACATTAAATACATTATCACAGGCATAGATTAATTGATATAAAGCAATGTCCCTTGAGTAAATTGGCTAGATAATCCTAGTGAAAGAAAGTCACTTCTGCACTTACCAAAACCCTTGTTGTACTGTTAATGTTTTTGTTCTGTTTTCCTTATTTGGATTTTCAGTTTACTTAGATCAATCATTGTCAAATTAATCATAACTGAGACACAATTTATATTACAAATCAATCAACTGAATATATCTAGGCTATTCAGTTAGATCAACTGGATTTGATACACATTTGTGGGGTTTCTCCCCAGAATTCTTTGCAATATGTTTGTGAAGGTTCTAATTCATCCAGGTCATGGCACATCTATACAGTCAACTGAAAGTTTTTGTTAAAATAGGATTTTGTCACCAAGAGAGTCTGTCACAAACAAATAGAACAAGGAACACATGCCTCTAATTGATACATCATAGCCCTGTCAAAGACCTAAATGTGTACGGTAGGTTGCCAGCACTACAAATTAACAGATGAGTGAAGGGACCAATCATAGCGTGACTTCTATAGTGGTCAGCAGTTTCATTAACCAGAAATCTTTCCCAACCAATTACATTGCATAGTGCAATTTAGATTTCATAATTTAAACATGCAGTGCACATGGTAATGAAAAACCTACAGTACATCAGTCAATAGGGTATACCTAAATGTGCCAATTATTAAATAATAAGAATTATGTGGGTTATATTTCAGTACTTCTCATTGTATATGAACACATTGGATAAATTAGTGTTGACGCCTTTCTCATTTGGTTAATCTGTGTCTTGCTTTTACTCACTAAGGAAATGCAGGTAATAGCTGATTTAAATGGCAGATGGGATATTATCAGTTGTTATGTTAAATATGTATAAGTCTGTGTTTCCCATCTATTCAGATCTGTAAGACTGGAATTTAAAAAGAGAGAGTTAAAAAGCATTTAATTTTGATTCATGCATTATATAGTGGATAATGCACCCCCAACTGTAAATTATAAGGATATTAGAAGTCACTGAGGAGTTCCGTGACCATATAAAAGCATGAGGCCGCAGGCCGAGTACCTTTTATAGGAAACAGAACTCCAAGGTGACTTCTAATATCCATATAATTTACAGTTGGGGGGTACATTATTTATTATAACCTACCCCTTTGTGGCTTCTGGTTTCCTTCTCCTCCTGGAACTGTAAGATTATAAGACTATAATCTTACAGTTCCTCCCATAGAAAACCACTACAGGGGTAGGTTATAAGTGTATTTATTGCTTCATGCATATGTATTAGAGCTAAAGCAGAAACAGGGTGTAACAGTCCTTTCTGATTTAGTCAGCCAAATATAATGATGTTATAAAACATTCTATGTTTAAGAGTGACATTTTTTAATTTTAAGTACAAACTCTATGAAGGGGAAATAAAGGGTTGAATAAATCCCACCCATTTGCTGTACTCAATATATCCTTACTCCTGGGAGTTAAGGTGGGTACACATATCATAGATCTTTGAAAGATGATGGACAGAATCTGCAAATTTTTGTCTGTCATTTTTTAAACATCAGGGGTCATAGTCCTGAGCTTTCTCCCTACACACAGCATACACACAGTATAGGGAGAACATTTGGGACTGCATGTTTTCTAAAATTGTTTGTGATGAAATATTGTATAAAAATGATTTCACATCATATGTTACAGCCTGGTGTGATTGACAGTGAATAGAATTAGTGAATAGTTTTACTAAACATATGCAGCAAAATGTATTGACCTGTTTAAATGCTATAAAAGGATCTGGAGATAAATCTACGCCCCCCTTTTGTCTGACACAGTATATAAAGGGCACTTTTGTATTTATCATTGATTTTTCTTTTATTAAACTGGGCAGCCTAATTTTTAATTTCTAAATACTTTTGGTTACCAAATGTTATATATGATAAGAAAAATACTACCCCTAAATAACAGATATATACAAACATTAGCTGCTTCCCAATGAGGAAAGAAAAGGAAATGTTGAAGCAGGTGTTTTCATTTGCTCCTTCATTTGAAAGCAGGGGGTGTTGCTTTGGGCAGAAGCCCATAACAGCTGTGATCAGTTCCTAAGACATTTAAGGGACCTACGGCTATAATTGTATAAATGCTAATAGTTCCAGCAGCAAGCAGACATTGTTTTTGCTCAAATAAACATGTTTTAAATAAGTTTCAAGAGCCATTATAAATGAAGTTGACATTATTAGGTGAAAAGATCTGCACAGCGCAAAGGGAAACATTTTTTAAATCATTTTCTATAAGAGACATAAAAACCATATATATATTTATATATTGTGTAAAATTCATTACCCTTTTTAACTTCTTAATTAAAATATTAATATTAATATATAAATATTGAAAGTATATTCTCCAGAGTTTATTTTGTTTGATTCATTTGGCAATTTTTGGTATTTCCAATATTAACATATACATGTATCTTTACAGCCATATAAATCCCGGTCCCATGCTTTATATACATAAACAGGTATAGCAATATGGACAAATGTCAAAAAGAGTTCATTTTAAGAGCTATTAAATTTGTTATATAATTATTATAGTTAGTAGCGGATTAATATGTACAACCAAAAGAAGCAGGTAATGAACAGATGGAAGGATATATATCTATGGCTAAGTACTCCTGAAAAATGAGTATACTGTGACGATACATAGATGACATCATCATTTTATGAGATGGTGAACAAGATTCCTAAACAAAATGGGTAAATCAATTAAATACACATAAAATGGGTCCATCATTTACTTCAATTATCGAGTCAACAAACAGGCAATATACCAGGATTTAAAAATATGGGGTGTAGATGAGACTATACAGTCCTGTACATCCTTAAAAGAGGTGGCAATATATGGGTACCTACATTACTTGAGTTATGGCTGTATATTCTACCAGACAGTCAACTAATAAGAAGCAGAAGAAAGTACACGGGGGATAGAGAATTCGAGGTGTGTTATTTGTTATAAGAGACATTTCTATAAAAAGGATACACAATATAAGTAATTCAAAAGAAAAATAACCGAAAGCAAAAACAATAAAAAAAATTTAATTAAGAAAATGTGGTCAAATGTATAACTACATATTCCCTCAAATACCTTCTAATTAAAAGAATTTTACTTAAACACTGGCACCATTTAAAAGATTACCCTTTCCTAGGCTCCATAAAACAAAAGGGACTGGTGTTTTTAGCAAAAAAAGGCCCTTATATGCAATCAATAATAGCTAAGAGCAGTAAACTAAGCAAAGGAATTCATGTGGTAGCAAAAACAATAAGAAAGGACATTTTAAATGTAAAAAACCCTGATGTAGGACATGTAAATATATATATTAACAGAGTTTAAATAATGCCTTAAATCTTAACAGATTATTATGACACAGATGATATTATAAAATATTAGTAAATATTACATTTAAGGAGGGCAATAAGCAGTCCAACATATATTTTAATATTCACTGCATTCCCACCAAATAAAGTTATATCTTTTAAACAGCTCCTTATCCTACATGTCCTAAGCTGTCATATTTTGTTCCTCATTCAAGCAAAGAGGATGGGGCAAAAAAGTTTAATAGCTTTAATGTCAGAATGAAACAAATAAAGTGACAAAAATAGACACATTTTTCTTAGGAAACAGGAATAAGAAGTGTAAACGCTCATTTTCATCTTGACAAAGGGGGTAGGAAGTTCTATAACCCATAGTTAAACCTCTGCCCAGTCAAATAGAAAATTGTTATATTCATGAGCACTGACCTGTAGTCATGGGGTTGAAGAGGAGAATGGGAAGTTGTTAATTCTTCTTTATTGTACGATAATTAGCTTATATTATTATATTAGTGCACTGATAGCTAAGAAAAAATGGGGAGCACGTGCTAGAGACTGCAGCATTGCAAACAATGCTTATTCACCAATTGTTCAGTTTGGTTCCCTGCCACAATAAACAAGGTCAGAGAGTATGGATGGAGGATGACAGCAGTACAGGTGTAATCTGAAGGTTAGCACTACTGTAGGTATCACTAGCTTAAACCCAATTGTCATTTAATAGAAGGCCCATTGGCTAGGTACAAGGCCATATTTTGACCCAACCTACTGATATTCTAAAATTTTGGCTGAATGGGTTATAATATGAAAGGGTACATTTTTTGTTATGACTTTTGCCTAAATCGGCAAAAGTTCGACCAGACATGTCAGTAAATGTTAATCAATTGTGGGGTCTTCTTTGGACCAAACCATCAATCTAGCCAAAATATTGCCTGTGGGTATTTTTGCCATTTTCCACACCAGTCGATTGTGTTTTCAGCCTTAAACCTGCCATTTAAGTTGTGATACAAGGTCATGTTTGACAAAACGTTAACTGACACAAATTTAAATGGAACATTCAGGCTTACAATCACCAAAGACATAAAAACGCATAGTACTGAAATTAAAGGGACTCTAAACTCCCCTAAACCCCAAAAAATAACTATTTGCCATTCGTTTGTATTATTCACAGGGTGGTGAGAATGCTTATTCTCACCTCCCTGTGAATAATATTACGCTCAGGGGACCCTATCTTTTGTATTGGCGCGCATGCGCCTAAGATAGGACGCGCGGTCGGGACAGAGCGGCTGTCAGTGAAGGAGCGGCTGCGAGTGGAGCAGCGGTAAGGTAAGTTCCAGGTCCACCGAGCGTAATATTATTCACAGGGAGGTAAGAATAAGCATTCTCACCTCCCTGTGAATAATACAAACGAATGGCAAATAGTTATATTTTTGGGTTTAGTGTTCCTTTAATGTTAACATAAGGACTTACTGATACAATCTGGTGATCACTACTTAGTACTTGCATACATTTAACTTTATATAATCAATCACTACAGCTTATAGTAGATAAACCAAGATTCAATATACTCTGTAGTCACGGCCTAGTAGTATTATAAACTTTAGGATCTATTTCTTAATACATACAGCATTTTAAACTTGCAAAAGAGACAGCAATCCCTGCCCTCCCTAACTTGTCCTAGCTACTCCCTATACAGCATGCACATCCAATTAAATAGAAAAATGGTTCAGAATGTAAGTAAATTACAATTGCCAATTCCAGCCTTAAAGCATTGCTAGCCTATTTTCAGACATGTACCATGGGTAAGCGAAGTTTTAAATGCAGCTTCAAGCAAGGTATCAGTGTTTTAATGACACCTTTGCATGGTTTTAATGTTAAAGGAACACAAAACATAAAACAAGATGCCAGCTGTTTATTATTTTGTAACAATCATAAACAAATGACACAACACGCTGAAATAAATACTGCAATAGGAGACACTAATCTGAACTGTCAGGTCACTGGTCAGTCCTTGACTAATCATCTTAGACTTGGAGATATCAAATTACTTTGATTCCTTTTTTATAAACCAGTAAAATATATACACCAGATTAATGAAGCATATCATATAAACACAAATTATTCTGTGTCCTTATTAACAACTATATGCAAGGCCACAGAAGAATAGAAATGGCCACTGACACTCCAAATACAACTAAAGATACATCTTGGGATGAACACAAAAAATATTACAGAACTGTTTTCTCATTGAAAATGGGACCCTGAGGCTATCATTATGCCATGTCAATAACATGATTCAAAGGATCATAGAGACTGAAAAAAACAAGACATTTTACACAACATTGTTTGTAGCTATCAGCATGGCTTTGGTTTACACAATTTCATGTGCTATCACATATATATATAAATCCACATTAACTGCAATAAAATCTGTACAGATTTGGGTCATACATTGTAAATGGGTTATTCAGCCAATAAACAAATATTTAGTGTATATTGGTTAGACATGCTGAACCTTACCTTACAGTGGGATGAGCAGAATTCTTCCAGCATCTCTTTTTAATAATACATTGATCTCATTTTATTTCTTGGGGAAATATGATTGGCTCTTCATTTGACTATCCAGCTTTAAATAAAAAAAACGTTCGGTCTATGTGAAAAATACAAAGCTATTGATCATCAGAGGTCTTTAAAAACTGTTGATTCAATTATCTCCATTATATTTCTTCAGGCAGATAGACTTGGATCATTATTGCTATGTTCATTCACTTATTTGTTTAAAACTTTACATATCAACAAATAATAATTAATGATGTTTAAATATAGTATCCTTTGTTAGAAAAAAAGGGATAAGTCTCTAAGAATATGAAATACGATTGCTAAACTTACAGGGAGATTCAATAAAAGTTCTTATCGTTAAAAATGGTGCTAATTTTGCCCCAACCAATCAGATCTTATTTAACATTTGAAAGCTAACATCTGATTGGTTGGGGAAAAATTAGCACCATTTTTACGATAAGAACTTTTATTATAACCCTGTTAATTTGTCTTAAATGTTTTTTTTTTTCTTTTTAAAATAAAATAATAAGAAAAATGCAGGAAATGAAAAAATGTCTTCCAAAAATCGGAATATTGAAAAAAAAAAATAAACAGTTGCTGTTGTCCTCAGCAGTTGTCATTGTATCTGGTTTTCTAAGTTGGCAATGTGCTTATGTAACAAGCAGTACTCACTCTAATGTGCACATTGTGCTTCCAGAGAAAATAAATAGTAATGTCATGTGCTTAACAGGAAGTTGAGCTGTGACATTGTGTAACAAATGTTTCCTTATTCCGCATTGCATTATTGAATATTAAGTGGTGTTCCTGCAGTACTCATCATTACCAGCTAATGTTTAAACCAATAAAAAAAGGCTTTTGTTGGGTGGTCACCCTGGCTAAATTCAGAAAGGGCAAAAGAAATGATATTGCCAGTAATATAGAAAGTATGTTTTTAGATAACACTAATGAAGAGTCAGCTGACAAGGCAGTATCATGCCCAAAGCATCGCTGAATGCATCAGACCTGCCTGATGAAAGATCTGCCTACAGGGATGTTTAAGCTTATGCCAATGATGCCTTCAGGTCTTTGATGGATTGCCAATTAATAGTTAATTATAGACCTGGGGATGATAGTGAGCAAACAAGTTTGAGCGTGAAGAGTTGTTTATAATGATAATAAATAAAAGGGTTTGGAATTTTCTATTTTTCGTAAAGTAATTCTTAAAGCATGACAAATCAAAATATAATATTGGTTAATCTGTTATTTCTTCCTAGAAAAGAGAAAGCAAAAACAACAGATACAAAAATAATTTTCAAGTCACAATAATGTAAAATTAGTAATGCAAAAGAAAAAAAAAAATTCTATGCAGATTTACTATTTTTCCTTTGTAAGAGAATCATGTTTTATGCCTTTCTAATTCAGTTGAAAGCAGAGCCTGTTATGAACATAGATATTAAGACCATATAGACCAGTGAGGATGATGCACAGTAAGACTGCTCCTTTTTCAATTCTTATTCTTGTTTCCTAACAATTGCCATGATATACTGTATTATAGTTACTTCTACCATGTGATCCATCATAAACCTTTAGACAACCATTGACCTAAAGCATGGTACCCATTATGCAAAATTTCCTCTTCATTGACCACCTCTTCATTGACCATTTCGGCTCTTCCAACCGGTATAGCTGCCGCAGCCGAAAGTCTGCCATGACCAAGCGTGCGATCCTCTATGGATCGTCCGTGGTTTTTGGACTTGTCTGATCGTGTGTTCTGCTGATTCGGATGATTGGCTGAGTGACAGCCAATCACAGACGCGGCTTCCAGCAGTACAGAATGCAGAGGGAAAGAGGCAGTTTAAGTAGAGTTCGGCTTATATTATAATATAGTTTTGTTTTGGTTATACTAGTTCTATTGAAGAACGGGAGGTAAAGGAGCTGTGCCTTACCTTCCGTTCTTCAATAGAACACACAGGAGACTGTTGACAACCAAGAAACTTACCCGCTCGCTCGCTCGCCCCCCCGGCGCTTGGTCTGACAGGTCCCGACGGACCTTGTCTTCTATGCGCATAGATCGCGCATGCGCATAGAAGACAAGGTCCGTCGGGACCTGTCAACTACGCGCCGGGGGAGCGAGCGAGCGGGTAAGTTTCTTAGCTTGTCCCAGTCTCCTGTGTGTTCTATTGAAGAACGGAAGGTAAGGCACAGCTCCTTTACCTCCCGTTCTTCAATAGAACTGGATTACCAAAACTTATAAAAACGATGGAGATACCCTTTAATTTAAAGAAAACAAAACATGAAAGCAAAAAGGAACAAATCTGTTGTGGAGTTTGGGAATTATACATATCAACAAACATTATAGATTGCTCTGTGAGTGGGGTCTTTAACTGCATCAGTTGAAGGGCTACCCTGTATTTAACACCCTTTCTATACAAAAGTGTTTTGTTTGCATACTGTCCCTTTAATATGTATGCATGTATAATTTTATTTATAAAGTGTCACTAAGTTACGCAGCTCTGTACAGTATAAAATACAGACAGGGTTATTTAATAAAAGTTCTTATCGTTTAAAATGGTGCTAATTTTGCCCCAACCAATTAGATGTTAGCTTTCAAATGTTAAATAAGTCCTGATTGGTTGGGGCAAAATTAGCACCATTTTAATGATAAGAACTTTTATTGAATCTCCCTGAGAGTATACAAACAAGGGGATAAGTGCAAGCATTAACAGATAAATGAAATGATTATATAAATCAAATTCATCCATAGGTTAAGACTACATATGGATGGTTAGATATAAGTGTGGTGTGCTTGACACACTAGGATTGGAATCCCTATCTTGAAGAGCTTACAATCTATGTGGGAAGGACAACATACAAATACAAGTAAAAGGCATGTAAAAAAGATTGTATACAATGTTCTGTTTATTGAGACGTAATCCCTGCATCTGACAACCAAACTGATTGCTGGGAAATTCTGCTAATTACGCTGGAACTAATTGAATGCCACTTTATAGTACAGAGCACCAAACTAGCAGGATAGATGGGGAAAAACCCACAGAATCCATCAAGAAACAGCAACCAACTCTACAGTATCCCAAAGGAATGGTCTAATGACCTATTAGATCTCATTAATTAATATAACTTAATAAATATAACCTAAAATATCTCCCTGTAAATTTACATTTAAAACCTTTGTTTGCCTGTTATTGATCAATTCCTATCCTTGATAGCAGGAATGAAATAAAATGCTAATAAGCTAAGTTGTGAATACTCTGTCCCGTTGGAGTCCAAATGATCTGTCCAATTTGGCACCAGGTCATGGAGCCAGGTTTGTTGGGTTTGGTTTGTTCCCCCGTATCTAGTACAGATTTTGGATTTTTGTTGCACTCTTTGCTTCAACCATCATGGTTTCATTGACATTGTTAAAAAAAAATACTTTTTGTTGACATTACTTGTGGAAGAATGTGTTATTTTAAATTAAAATTATATAATTTTCCAATTCTCCTAGGGATGTCCTATTTTGGACCAGTTGAGTTGGTTGTTTGGGGTTAGTCCCTTTTCATTTGTGCTTACAAACATTGGGAACATTTTCCTATATATCCCTCCCCTCCTTTTAGCACAAGGGGATAGGAAATAGCTCATTGGAAAAAGCTCTCCCTGTCTTCCCGGGTATGCGACAATGAGCTAGGAGAAGGGTCAGTAACTGCAGGACGCTCTGTATTATAAAATGTTATTGTGTATATTGATTAGAGTAGATGTGCCATTAAAAAAACAGATATACATTTTCTGGCATGGTACAGTAAGAGTAAAATGTGTTTTAGGGCCTACTTTTCCTTTCAATGTTTACATGAAATGTATACACCATATATATCGACCTATTGTGACTTATTTCTCCTTAATAACTAAAATGGGTATTAAAAATAGAATCATCATTATCAAATTGAATTAATTACAACTGATTAACCATGATCTCATTATAATGTCAATCACAGAATACAATCTAAAGCCTTTTGACAATGGATTACTGTAAAGATTCTAGGCATACAGGAAAAACAGTGTTGCATCTGTAAGACACAGTATTAACTGAACAAGAAAGCATGTTATAGCACCTGAATAACCAGTGAAATATTTTCATTAGGTTCCTTAAATTTGCTTGCGTCTGACGGTCTGATTGGTTACTGGTACAACATAAAGAGCTGTAATGAACAGGCAAGGACATTGGTATAGTTTATTTAGGAATATCAAGTAATTTAAGTCCTATAAACTATAATATTGTTCTTCTGGCTTTCCCCATTATCCTTAATATTGTACGTTGTTACTACCAAACCCACTTCCCAACCCTTACCATTAATAAAGAGGAAATACTAAGTTGCTAGCTTGAAAACTCCTATCCCTCTTTCTACATAAAGCCTACCGAGCATGCTTGATCTCAATGATATAAAAGAAGAAGGAAATACTGTAACTGCAGTGCTTTCTTTAGTTAAAGATGATACTGATTTACAGTGATGTATCCGTGTATTAACCAACAAGAAAAGCAATTAATACAGTAGTGTAGGTTACAAGTCAAGAACAAAAATATCAACTGATAATTGTATCGATCACAAAACCACACCTGGGAATCAATATCCCATTCTTTACTGACATGATTTTTTACTAATTATTCAGCATGTGTGCATGCTTGGTAATACAATTAAACAGGAATCAATTGCAATACAATTGTTTGCGTATTGGTAAATTACAAAAACAAAACTGATTGAAGTGTGGTATCACCTTTATAATTATGCCCTCTAACTCTTGTCTGTGTTGGTATTATTTTGATTGAGAACAAAAAACAATTGCTGATCAAAGTAATTTGTCTTCATAATTCAATTTTAATGTTTAATATGTTGATTCTTTTTTTTGTATCTGATCAAGCAAGTGAAAAATTGATTGAACTTTGATTGGATAGATGAGAAAACTCAATTGAACAGAATCTGGCAGGATTTTGAGACATGCCAATCAAGCCTGTGCTGAATAATCATTAAAGAATCGACACAGAAAGGGCACGGCCACGCTGCAATGCAAACGCAAATGCAATCGCATGCGATTTCATGTGCGATTTTTTTGCGTTTGCACTTGCGATTTCTTCAATAAGTATAGGAAAACGCATACGATTGCGATTAAAAATGCAGAACGCAAAACGCAATTGCAACGCACCTAAAAACGTGCGTTTTTTTGTGTTGGCGCGTTTTCAACTATTTTTTAAAAACGCAATCGCAAACGCAAGCGCAAATGCAAAATATGCAGCAGTGTGGCCTAGTCCTAAGGCAGGATAAGCATGGGTCAATTTTTTGGGTTATTTGATTGAACAGGCCAAAAATACCAACCTATGCGTTCCTTTTTCTTAAATAGACTGCACAGCAATTTCAAGGATTTTTTGGACCTATCACAACATTTTTCATGACCCCATTTATGACAGCATACGGTAATCTTCAAGCTGAAATCTGTGCAAGATTAATGGTGCAAGGTGCATTTAATTGGCAGTGTATGGGATGCCTAAAGAGTCAAACTTAAAGAACTTCACATCGATTCCCATTTGTGATTGTTTCATTGATTCATTTTTAGTTGACAGTTTATAGTTTTATCATACAAAGTAAATATAAATAATCAAACATACATTAACCAGTGTATGTCTAGCAATGCACAATGTTCTCTATCTCTCCGAAAAATATTCACCAATATTTCGACCAGACTAAAATATCACACCAGGTGGGTAAGCTAAGTACACACAGGTATGGCTGCTCAGTCGGGTGACGTGGGAATCTGTCAGCAGATCCCTGGTTCACACACATCCCAAGTGTAAGGGTCTTTTAAAGCAGCTCCAGGGGTATGAAATATCCACAAATTACTGGCAAGAATGGCTCTATGTATCAGTGGTAGGTTTAACTCTATCCTCTACACTTCACACGTGCCCTTGGGTCCCTGGTGACTTGCTTCTAACAATATGCATACAGTATATACCAGCTACAGGTCTGTTATATAGTGCCTTTGGGAAGCTAACCTGTAATACAGAGTTGTTACGGTAAATCTAATGCCAGCAAATAATGGAGGATGTCTGTTGGTAATAATAGGCTAACTTTACAAAGAAGACTATAGAGCAGTAGCAGTGACACAGAACACAGTTTTATGTTAGCCCTTGGAGGTTAATCCTCCTACATAATTCTTATCTAGAAAACCTTTATCATTCAAAGGGGTTAACTATGCCTGCTGGTTTAGATTTATCTATAGAGGATTTAAAACGCTTCAGGAGAGTGGTAAATAAGGGAGATCTTAACCACTACAAAGATATACCCACTTTTGCTTTTACTGATATTAAGTTGTTATTATTACTGGTATATCCTTTTATATATGTATATCACTATTTATATATATATATATATATATATATACTAGCCAAAGTGTGCCCGTTGGTGCACATTGGAAATTATGTGTGTATGTTTTGCTATGTGTAGATGCAGTGCTCACAGGAACCATCAGGAAACATCAAGGGGGCAATAATAAAATTAGTCTGAAGGTCCTGAAAAAAACCCAAGCATCGTATTATATTAAATGAACAAACACACACTTATACCCTCCCTTACCTATACTACCTGCCAGCTAGAATATAGAGGGTCTATATGGAATAAACCTGCAGGTCTGAGAACAGACCCAGGCAATCTAAACAGCACCTTTGCGCAATCAAATATCCGATTTTACTTTCCCGACCCAGCACTCCCACGACATTAGACCAATCCTGCCAGATCTATTAGATCTAGATCTAATACAGCCTAAGCTTGTGACCTTTTAAATACTAATAAGGAATGGTTTTACTTTGCAAACTGTTAATTACTACATTGCACTGCTGCATTTCTGTAGCTACAACACAGTAGTGCTACATTCTCTTCTTTTGTTCTTTTTCTTACAGATAACTACCTTTAACTGCTGTACAAGACAAATGTTACTTAGCATCTCTTCTTTCCCCCTAGTGGCAATTTATTAATGAAGTGGAAAGAGCACTGTAATGAGCTATAAAATACTAACGTTGCTTTAGTGCATGTAGATATTTGAGAAAAGGTCTAAGCATTACCAAGAAATTCCCCATAGCTACAGCATTTAAAGTTCAGCAACACAGATTAGGTGGATGGGAATCATTTATTGTAGGGTTTTATTTTCGAAACGTACCAACATTTAGTGGATACCTTCAATTAAATGTCATATGCTTAATGGTAAATCAGTGCCAGTGACATGCAAGGTTCGGTATTTATTACTGGTTAAAATGATATAATATGCAAGTATTGTTCATTTTTTAATAAGATTTAACATGAGACTTGTGATTCTCCTGTTACACTAAAATTACTGTTGTTTGTACTTTTTCCTAATGCCCCCATGCACATGCGACGTGCCAATGGAATCTGTCGGCAATATGTGGTGGCAATCACATAAAATACTCTGCCGGTCCCTTATAAGCTGTATGGGGATCAGTTGGTCATTTCCCCCCACATATAGTATAGACACTTTATAGGAATCGTTAGATAAATCCTGTTACAAAAAGACTTTAGACAAGTTTTATCTGACATGTGTATAAGGGCAAAGCTCTCTATAAAGTTAGAAAACAAGGATTTTTTTCTCTCCATAAACGATTCATTTAGGAATAAAATCTAAACGGGATGATGTAGAAAGTAGAGAATTTACTTACCATAATAAAAGAAAAACAGCATTGACTTCATTTTATATAACATCAATGCAGAAATATTATGGTTCAAAATCCGGAATATTGGATTGGAATACCTGTTTAAATAAATTATCTTAAAATGCCCCCAAATTATTTTCATCCATTTAAACATATTTAATATGCTGTATTAATAAGTGTATTTATACTAAAAAAATAGGGGCAGATCAACAAAAAAAATGGTACAGTGATAGTAGGGATGAATTATAGTTTCCAGTAACGGGCAAGAAAACAAATTTTCCAGTGTACATACCCTTTAATGTGTCCTGGCCAATATGTTCATTTCAGTGTTTCTAATGTTACCGACATTAACAATTTTTTTTTTAATCAGTGTGATTTCTTTGGGATGAGTTGCTAGGTAAGGTATAAGTAAGCTAAGGTATTTTCTTTTTATTCTTTCTTTTTTGTTCTATTTCAGTCATTGCTGAAAGTCAGTTTAAAAGGCATTAAAGGAACACTAAATCAGGAAATCAGGATTTCAAAATACAAAGAATCCGTTTCTATTATTCACAGGGAGGTGAGAACGCTTATTCCCACCTCCCTGTGAATAATAGGATGCTCAGGGGACATTGGAACTTACCTTACCTGTGCTTCACTCGCAGCTGCTTCTGCACTGACAGCCGCGCTGTCCCAACCAAGCACCTATCTTAGGCAGACGCGCGCCAATACAAAAGAAAGGCGCGCGATCGGGCAGCGTGGCTTTTAGTGTAGAAGCAGCGGCGAGTGGAGCGCCGGTAAGGTAAGTTCGGCAATGTCCCCAGGTGTCCAGGTGGGAATAAGCGTTCTCACCTCCCTGTGAATAATAGAAACGGATTCTATGTACTTTAAAATCCTGATTTAGGGCTAGGCCACACTGCTGTGCTTTTTTTGCGTTTGCGCATACGTTTTTTCATATCATTGAAAACGCGGCAACGCACTGAAAACACGCATTTTCGGGTGCGTTGCGATTGTGATTGCAATTTGCATTCCGCATTTTAAATCGCAATCGCATGCATTTTTCAATAGTTAATTAACAAAAACGGATGCGCAAACACAACGAAATCTTACATGAAATCGCATGCGATTGTGTTGCAGTGTGGCCGTGCCCTAAGTGTTCCTTTAACATTAGTCTATAGGCAACAGGGAGGAAAAACACGCTAAGTTGTGGCCCCACAGGAAAATGTTAAGCAAACACATGTATTTGTGTGTGTTTATGTTTCCTTACTGTATAAATAAAATCAAAATGCATGGGCCTCAATATAAACAGGACTGTGTTACCACAATTCCCATAGTGGCAAGAATGTCACTGCAGATCGGAAAATGGAGATGGATCGCAAAATGCTCCAATAAGGCCAAGCCCTCAGAGACTTAATTTAGCTGGCGAGCCCAGCTTTAGCAGTTATAGAACATAAGACAAAACAAGTTTGCGTTAAAAACAGTTGTTTTCTATGGTTGTCTGGCCACATCAGATGCCTTTTATTGACAATCAAACTCAGTTTAAAAATTAGATCCAGTGAACCAATGATAGCAAGGGATCAAATAAAATATGTCTGCCCTCTCTTTTCTCATTACACATTTGAACAATTAGGGAGTTTACCATCTGTTAGCATAAATATGTTCTTAGCTCTGAGCAATCTAGAGGATGTATTTAAACCCATTAAGAGAGGCAATGTATTCATGTTTAAATTTGACATTTCTTAAATAAGAGTAAAAAGATAACAATGACCTAAATTCAAGCAAATTCTCATATAATTCCTCTTGCTGTAGGCAAAACATTTTGGACAGCCAAAAGTTCACTTAATTTAAACGGCAATGGTGTCACCACCAGAAAAGGATTGTGGGAATCAGGAAGCACCGAAGATTGAATATTAAGGTATGCATTCTTAAAAAATTATTAGGTCCCAAAAATGTCCTAATCCCTAGGAATACAGTAAATTGAGAAATAAATAACCTACAAAGTGCTACCTGACACACCCCCTCATTTGTCAGTGAGGCCAATTCACAACAATCCAGTGCATTTGGATGGTCGAAACCACAAGTAGAAACCACAAAATGTTGTCAGTAGTCTGACCTGTCAACTTATTGACGAGGAAACCAATAGTTCAATTCTGAAACCAAGTTTAAGAAAAAAGGGGGTGTTCCCAAATTATCTACTCATAATAAGACCAAATATACGGATATACAGGGAGCCTCTTGCACACAAACATGCAAATAATTTGTCTCTATGGTTACAAAAACAAAGAGATAATGTGAACTATAAAAAGGGTTCTTTTCATTTTTAAAAAGGTTATTTTTTTAAAGTATAGTTGTCCTTTAAAGGATGTAGCCTTTTACAAATTGAATATTACCAATGTTCCTAGGAACTGCATTTAATGGTCAATTCCAATAGTAGCCACTAAAAATGTGGTGTTGAGAAGATATAGACACATAAAAATCTTAATTGCTTCTTGGGGTAGTAAATGGTTATTTGCAATTGTCATTGACCGACACAAAAAGAAGTGTGTTACTGTACTTGAAGATCTATTGAATCTCTCTTCTGTACTTTGAATTCTTGCAATACATCAGTTTACTTCCTCCACCCATACACACATTAAAAGAAAGCTAGTAGTTACTGGGGCAGAAGCTGTCACATTAAATATTTGGAAAGTTAGTTTAAATCAATGGGGACACTTGCATGGTGGGTATGTTATTGATCTAGGTAAAGTGAAATATTGGCAACAAAGATACAAAATGCAAGAGGATGCCAGATACATAACATAAAATTCATCCTGACAACCAAACAGTGTCACATTTATTGTGTAGATTAAGGCTATCATAATCAATAGAGCAGGAAGACACACTTTCAAAAGGCTCTCAAATGGTGCATCTCAGTATTTTAGGGCTTCAAACCCTTTATCAGGAGTTTTTGCCATAAGACATAATGCTACTGTAACATAATGATGTAACATATTTTACGTAAATGTAAATAATCTACATTTTTCAAGCCTGCTTGAATAAACTGAATCACGCACGCAATCGCATGCCATAATGCTCATGATTGCGTGCACGATTTGCGTGCCTCAGCCTTACCAAACCGAGATGCTGGGGCTGCTGTGTCTCTCCTGTCAGCTCTCTTCCAGCACACCCCCTTGCTAGTGATGCAGTGTCTATCTTTAACTTAGGGGTGCTAGTGTGAGGAGCGTGGGGGAGCTGACAGAAGAGACACACCAGCCACAGGATTGCGGTTTGGTAAGTAGTGAACCTTCCAGGAGCAAGCGCTCCTGTGATAAAGTGCTTTATAATTTATAGAGTGGGTCTATTCATGTCTTATAATATAATATTAGGGAGTAAACTGAATCACAACTTGGAAACCAAAGAAAAAGCTGCAACAATATTGTCATTTCTGGCTATAATGGAGCAGTGTTTAAAAGTTTTAACACAATTTTGTCGATGCTTGTTTCTTCAACATGCCATGTACTCAGAGGCATAAATACAAGGGGAGTAGACCCTGTAATTGGAGGGGGCCCAGATGTTAGGGTGGCCCCAAATTATAACTTTTTCTACCACAGCTAAAGCCCCCTGTTGTAGATAAACATGGAAGGAGCCCTATTATTGTTTTGCTGGGGGCCCCAGGGATTTCTAGGAATACCACTGCATGTACTAGGGAGTATCTCCTACCATGAGACCTCTCCATCGCTGTAAACCTTAAAGGAGAAGTAAACCCAATTTTTTATACTCTAGAATCTAAAAACAACCCCCCTAAAAACACCAATAAGCTATAAAATACCACTCCAGTAAATTGTATTAAAGTAAATGTAAGCCTGTTAAGAACTGGATGATGTATCTGTGTGTATGTGCAGTGTCAGACCACACCTCCTGACCTCAGTCACATGCTTCCTTGCTGCATCTGTCCAGTAAAAGGATTGGCTAGATATTATTAATGGGTGTGACCAACTGTAACAATTTCTGCCATAGCTAAGGACTGAGCATGTGCAGAACATAATGGTCGTTGACCAAACTGTGTGATACTAGAATACTGGGAAGTAAAGCACAAACCATATGTTATTAAGGTACATTTCCCAGCTCCTGTATCAAAATGAGAGGTAAGACACAGATTACTGGCTTTATATCAAGGTGTCCTGCCTTCTGGTTCAGTGTTGTTCTGTGGCTTTAGTTGTCCTTTAATCACATTTGAATTATGTACATTGTACCTTTGTGTGTACCTCATTGTCCACATGCAGCAGCTGATTTGCAGCAGGAGAGTATTAGAGGATTCAGTGTGGGGACCTGTGACAGTACATTCCTCCTTGTCCAAAAAAACATGTGCAGAAGAAGTTGGAGGCCAAGTACTTTTATGCAGGTTAAAAAAAAACTGAAAAGTGACTTCTTACATCCTTATATTATACTGCCATTCAGGGCTGCTGCACCCATTAGGGAAGTTTGAAAATTCTGCTGAGGGCCTGGCCAACACTGACTTCTATTGAAAGGGGCTCGGCACAGGAGGCAATGTGCTCCCAGTGCTGCTCCCACTAGCAGCACTTCTGCTGTCATAATATCTAGTAATGTATATTATTTGGTAAGGCTAATGCTTAGAAAAACAGCCTTTAGGATAAGGCCGCACTGCGCTCAGAAAATGCGGATTGCATGCGATACGATTAACGGATGACACATGCAGCGCTCAGCAGGGCACTAGTGTGGCCACATCAACTGGGCCAGTGTGGCCTAGCCCTGAATAATACACTCATTAAAGCAGTTGGTTGCTCTTTATCAAAAGTCTCCCAAAGCTTTCATTGTTTTCTACCAACATTTTTTTATATTCTCCAGCTATCCTTTACTGACATTAACATGTTAGATTTTTCCACAAATGAATGTAATATCTACTTAAAAAAATAATAAAAATTTTAATGTCTGCTCTTTTCTATGGTAACTGGGAAACAAATTTAGAAGGAATGAATACCATGAGAAAGGGTTCAGGCTGGCACTGAACAATAATGTATTGTTGTTAGGATAATCAATCTGCATAAGCAGCACCAACTAGCACCGGTTTCATCTGTTATTTGAACTGCTATCTATCAGAGCCAGGGCCGGATTTATACTTATTTTACTCCCCTAGGCCAGCTCACTTGTAAATCCCAACAGGGATTTACTCTCAGTGTGATTTAGCATGAGATTTTAACGCCAGCAAATAGCTGTTTGCTAGTGTTAAAAAATTGCGGTAATTGTAGCGCAAACACAATATTAAATTGTGAGCACCGGCTGCGTGAGTCTTTTGCGAAACACCCACAGCCACTGCCAGTGTCCGGAATCTTTGTAAAAGTGCCCCGAATGTTTTTGAGGTGTTTTCCTGTTGTGGTGCCACGAATACCGGCAGCGGGAGAGTCATGCCAGCGCAGCAAGCACACACCCTTCCCATGAGAAGCAGAGAAAGCTCCAGCGTGTGTGTGCGCGCCTGCCCACCCACTCTGACGCACAGAGGACCTCTGGATCGTGCGCACTAATGCGCCGAAGGAATAGTGTGAGTTGTTCCTTAGTGTGGTGGGAGGGAAGAATAAAATATGGTTATTGGTTAATGGTTCTCTGGACCCCAGTGTTTCTTTGTCCGTCCCAGTATTACCCTTGAGTAAATTACCTTAATCTCACAGCAGGGCTGCAATTGTGCCTATGAGATTCTGCAGCTGTTGTGGGGTTATATTTTATTTTTCTAAAGCTGGGCAAAGATTTAAGATAGACAGACAGACAGATAGATAGATAGATAGATAGATAGATAGATAGATAGAGAGATAAGGAGATAGACACAGATAGATAGAGAGATAGATAGACAAGAGAGATAAGGCTCGTACACATGTGCGATCGCGGGTCCCGTCCCGAGGCTTTATCGCCCGAAACGGTCGTTCGTTCGGGAATCGTTGAACGACTGACTTGGCGGATCTCCGAACAAATGACCATTTTGGGCGATAAAGCGACAATTATCGGCCGAAACGTTTGTGCGTACATAACGTGCGTCGCGGGTCCAGTTGATCTAACTGAATACAACAGATATGAAAGCAGCTGGTCTCACCATTTTATCCCAGTTCATTATCAGATCTGTGTTGAATAAGTGAAGAAGATTTGGGAGGGGCAGAGCTCCATTTAGAAGGTACAGGATGGTCTCCCTGGCCAAAAGAGTAGGCTAGCATCTGACTACTACTGACCACAACATTAAGTTTAAAATTATTTTGCTACCAATATGTCATTAATTTGGGTATATCTGTCTGACTCTTAACTCTGTCTATCTATTTCACTGTCTTTGTGTCTATTTATCACTATCTGTCTCTATTACAGTAAGTATCTAGTAGGTGGGGCTTAATTGGAGCGGGGAAGGGGGCGTGGCCGTAAAAATTTTGCGACATGCGCAGCGGGGCACATGATTACTTGGGGTGCCCCTGATGTTCTTTGATCCTAGAGACGTCCAATATTAAACCAATATTAAATAGGTTACCATGACTCCCATGACCGTCCAGCATGACTCCGTTAATGAGGCCCTTAGCCCTTAATGCAACACATAATTGTAATTGCAAACATGTATAAAAATATAGTAATTTAATCTTAACTTTGTCTTTAAGGACTTTAGTTAAATTTTCCATATAAACTATGATATGCTCAATTTCTTTTCACCAAAAAAACCCACAGAGCTGATAAATGTGATTCACATTTATAAAAAAAAATATATCTTTGCTGCCTGATTATCATGTGCCTTATCAGAGAAGCCACCTGCCATAAAACTTTAGAGCATTCATTTCCCATCATGTGCCATAAAACCTGTCAGAATACAGAAAGATCTCTCTCTATTTCAATAAAGATTCCAGAATAAAAGAAAAAAGCTCCAGAGAAACAAGACTTTTACCAAACCTTAAATCCTAAGCAATTTCAACAATATCTAAGATACTTTTATAACCAGAAAGAACAAAATAATTGTTAGACTGACCAGGAAACTCACTGCAGTTTAACGTTATAATTCAAACATTTCCTTGAAGAATGCATTGTGTGATTTAATATCTACAAATATATTTTATCCTTTTTTCCCCAGTGTGTCGCTGATGTAAACTCTCCAAAAAGTTTTTTTAAAAGTAGAAATTATTTATTTTAACTTAATGTACAGTGTTTCATCTTCTTTACTTATCTTATCAAAAGGAAGAAAAGAGAAGAAGAGATACAAACAAGAACCCAAGGAGCAAAACATTTAACAAAAAAAACTCCATGTAATATGTATAATGTAATGTTATATTGGCGTGGGATGAATTCTGAATGAACAAAAAAGTAGCTGTCTAAAACTGCACATGATCCAGATGTGTATGTGAGGGACAGTGAGGAACTTGTATATCCAAGGTCATAGGGGTGAGGGGTGCTCATTTCCAACCAAAATAACCTTAATTCTGATCAGATGATAATATGCACATTAAAATGCAAAACGCATATCACAAACTCTCTTTCTAAAATAAAAGTGGTAAACTGACCATTAAATGTTATTTTATTTCCATTTTTTTCAGCTTGTTCAGAAGAAAGAGATTTGCAGAGAAACTGGGCGTTCTTTTTCCCTTTAACCTTTAATAGCTATAAATCTCTCCTTTTATGTTTGCCACCAACAGACAAGGAGCTATCCAGCTCTCAAGTGCTGAATCTTTACTCTACAAAGAAAGAGCAGTTTTCCTTTCATAATAGACCCAGTGAACTGTAGTAATCTGAGGTCTGTGCCAAACGCCAGTATAACATATTATATAGAGGACGTATTATCAATAAGACACCAGGCAAAGGACGGAAGGCTCCCTGGAAACAAAGCAGTTAATCCGTAATTACAAATGATCTAATCAACTACCTGTGGTGGGTCTAACATACTGACGCTTTTCTTCAGCATTTTGCCTAGCACCAGGCTGACAGCAGAGCATGTGCCTGATCATGGTCAGTCTTAGTGATTATCTGAATTTATCCTTGTTAATTAAACAGATCGTCTTCCAAGATAACACAACATCTGTTGTGTTATAGAACACTGTATAAACTGGCTAGAGTGTGCTTGGGGATATTAGCCACTTTCTTATGTCAGGATTACAATAATCTAGGCAGCAAAGCCTGGTTTACACTATGACCATGAACATGGTAATTTGGATTTTTCTTACTTTTCTTACTGGATTTTTCTTACTGCACCCAGTAGCTTCTGGGAATATACATCTTTTCTAGATATTAAAATAGCAATCAACTGCATTCATAAAAAGTAAAACACGAGGGCAAACATTAATATAACCCACTGATAATAGGATATGGGAAATGGAATGGTGCACAAAATCCCACTATAGTTACCTAGCAGAGCTAGTATCTATCTATCATATATGTCTCTCTGTCTATCCATCCATTATCTATCTATCTATCTGTCTGTCTGTCTATCTAATCTAATCTATCTATCTATCTATTTGTCTGTATGTCTATCTGTCTGTCTATCTATCTCTCTATCCTTTCTGCAATGCTTGATAGTACCCTACCCACTATTAGAATAAACAGATGCTAATTGTTCATAATATATAATTATCTACACTACCTTATAGTATAAAGGAACAGTTAAGGTTGATATAACATGAAATACATATTGGAGATGTTGCTAAATTGCTTTGTAAAAATTAGTGCAGATTTCATGGCAAATGAAATAAGGATCTGTAAGGACCACAGAGAACACTGAAGTTGAATGGATTGAATGATAGATATGCAATCATGTATATGGTATATAATGGTGTATATGGTATGTATAATGTATATGGTTATGTATGGGGTATATGGTATGTATAATGTATATGGTATGTATGGGGTATATGGTATGTATGGGGTATATGGTATGTATGGGGTATATGGTATGTATATTGTATATGGTATGTATGGTGTATATAATACATATATGTTTATACACAGATAGACATGTGTCTTTAATCAACATCAAATCCATGAAGTGGTAAAGCTCTTACCTTACAGTAGCTGAGCCATCGCCTGATCACGTTCCAGTACATAGGGACATAGAGACACGTAGGGACCTTCTTCCTGTTCTCCCCGTAACTATCAATCTCCGTTCTGTAACTACATGGTTAAGGCAGCTCCGCCCCCAGCAGAGGCTGCAGCTCTGAAGGCCAATAGCGTCGGGGAGAGTGACGTAGTTCACCAAGCGGCCAATTGTGCTCATCGCTCCGTGCTGCCCGCTAGACTCCCCAGATCCCCAGATATCACACGGTGGGAGTGTGTGGGGGTGGGGAGCTATTGAAGCCTGTGTGATTCTGGGGGGTTAACCTACCAGGGGTGAGAAGGGACAACTCTGATACCGCTCACTGGTACCACTGATACAACCATCAGGTAGAAATGAAGCTGGATTCATTTTGTTCAGTAACCACAATCAATACCTGGTTGCTGATTGGCTGCTGTGCATTAATAGCATGTACTAAAAGTTTAAAGGGCATGTCCACCCCCAAAACTATAATCCCCCCACTACTGGCCCCATTGTGTAGTGTAGTTGAATCCTTACCGCACATCCCAGCTCCATATGGTTCTCCTGTAGACCCCCCCCAAAGTCGCAAAAACTGCCCACCAGGAGGATAGCAGAGTCCATATAGGACTCTGCCTCCTACCTGGCCTGCGTAGAAGTTTGGCATGCGTACTGCAGCCCTTCTCCCCCTCCCTCTCCCTCCCGATTAGGATTCCCTCCCCCTACCATAAAAACCTTTTCACCAAACATTCCCCCTGTCCCCCCAGCCCCAACCGCTATACCGCTATGTTAGTAATATCAGAAAATGCCCAAAACATTACTTACCTTCCCTCTTGCCTCCGCCACACTGAACTCTCGGCAGCCGCGTCCGTGATTGGCTGCCGCTCAGCCAATCACAGACGCGACTGCCGGTCCCGCCCCTATGCTTGCATTTTCTCGCAAGCAAAGGGCCTGGCAGCGTGTCTTTGTGTAACCAGTCTTTGTGCCAACTATTTTACCAGTGGTTATATACAAAACATTTTTCCAATGATTATTTGGTTTGCAGTGCCGATTTGTGTTTGCGGTGGTGTTGGGGGGCCCATGCCTATATTTTTCATCAGGGCCCATAAGTCTGTAGCTACGCCACTGGCTATATTTCAACATTAAAGTAAGACCCAGGGGTGAGGGTCCTGCGGTTTAAGTACATTTTAATTGATTGACACCAGACTAGAAATAATATCAGTGACATTATTTCTTGCCAAGTATTCTTTCTATTAGACAGGAACATGTGGCCCAGCAAGATTTGTGTTTCCCTGCTTTCCAAAAACCACGACCACTGTTTAAAGACTGCCCCATCTAAACGTTTACATTTTTATACTCGAAATTCACTCAAAAAAGGGAAGCGATTACTAGCTAGTACATTTTTTCATCAGAAAATAAGAGCTCAGTCACTTTTGCCCATGCTAGTATAGACCAGTTATTTATTGTTAATAGGAGCCTTACCAGTTGAGTAGCCCCTGTGAAGGGGGCCCATGATTTTTCTGTATGAAAGATACAGCCTTCCCCTAAAAATGCTGTAGATGAAGCAAGGAGGGGTTTTGCTGGAGGGCCCAGTGACTACTGATCAGATGGATTGATGAAACTGGTGGCAGTACTTCTGAGATTTGCAGTTCAGTCTATTCTGTACATTGCAGGAGGACTGTTTGCCTACAACTTATTACCACCTACAGAATAATTCTTTATCCCTCCAACATGCGATTGGTATCAGGATGGGATTCTGTTCCCACTTTGGCAAGCTGGGAAGGAAAGGTATGGGCACCTGGAAAGGTTGGAACAGTAATTAAAGTGCATGTCCACCCCAAAAACTATAATTTCACCCACTACTGGCCCCACTCTGTAGTGTAATAAAATCCTTACCTTACATCTCTGCTCCAAATGGCTGCCCTGCTATGCCCCTCCAAAGTCCCAAAAACTGGCCACCAGGAGCCTGGCAGAGTCCATATAGGACTCTGGCTCCAGTTTCTCCTCTGGGAGAATTTTGCCATGTGCACTGCAACCCTCCCTCTCCCTCCCTCTTCCACCCATTTTCCTCTCCCTCCCCCTAACATTAAACCCCTTTGATATATAGTAGGTCTCCCTCCCCCAGCTCCAACCGATTTAATAGATTTTACAGAAACTCCCCCGAACACTACTTACCTTACCGCTCTCCCCCGGTGTCAGCCGCGTCCGTGATTGGCCTCTCAGCCAATCATGGACACGGCTGCTGGTCCGGCCCCCTGCTTGCAGTTTCAGGCAAGCAGAGGGATGGGACAGTACGCCGGAGGAAAGAAGGAGGGGAAGTAAAGTTCGGGGGCAGTGGCGGCTCCAGCTCCAGAATTTTAAAGGGGCACAACATGGGCACAAAGGCTAACAAATGGGGCACCAATAATCTATGTCTACATGTCAGTATAATGTAAGGTGTACGAAACAGCTATTACACCTTACAGTGTGAGAGAGATAGCAGTAATAGATAGCAGAGATAGATAGATAGATACATAGATACATAGATATGGTATATAGATAGATATGGTATGTAAATAAACAGATAGATATGGAGATAGCTAGGTAGATAGGGAGGGAGATGATAGATAGATAGATAGATATGGAGATAGATATATAGATACATAGATAGATATGGTATATAGATAGATGATAGATAGATAGATAGCTAGATAGATGATAGATAGATAGATAGATAGATAGATAGATAGATAGATAGATAGATAGATAGAAAACTCAAGCAGCAGCAACAACTGCCCACCACAGGCTCTGGGCCTAAGGTAAGATAAGTAAAAGGAATTAAAAAAAATCAGCCAGTGGACAGCACCAACAACCCACCCCAGTGACAATATATACAATAAAAGACTCATGCTATCCCACTGGGATGGTGCTAGGAGGAAATAAATAATCCTAAAAAACCACAATAGGACAAAAGACATCGCTATACAGACCCCTGAATTAGCACTCCCGCACTTTAACTCACCCCAGTGACCCCACGTTCTTCTTAATAACACTGTCCCAGTATAATCAAGTTGCCCACAGTGACTGACGTAATTAAGTTTGCCCACTGGTATAATCAAGTTTGCCCACAGTAACTGGTATAATCAAGTTTTGCCCACTGCCTGTTGGCCCTACTGAATGTAAGAGTGTCCCACACACTGCACTATTATGGTTTTCTAGTGTCCCTGTCACAGTGAGTTAGGCAGCATAACTTGTAACTGTGAGAAGCAGACATCCGAGATGTGGGCAGGATCTATCTAGGAACTGTCCAGCTCTGCCATGGTCCCTCCAACCCCAGTGGTGTAACTACCGCCCCCGCCACCCCCACAACTGCGGGGGGCCCAGATGGTAGTAGGGTGCCCCACAAACCCAAGGTCCCTGCCGTGGTCAGCTGTTTTAAACAGCTGATTGTGCGTATTTATGATACATACGCACAACAAGCTCTGCTGTTTAAAAGACCGAACTTCCGGTTCAGTTCTGTTTAAAACAGCTGACCGTGGCAGGGATCTTGGATAGGGGAAGGGGGTCAGGGGCCCGGCCTCCATTCTTGCGGGGGGGGGGGCAGGCTCCTGCAGGTACGCCCCTGTCCAACCCCCCTGATTGTCTACCCACATTTTTGTTAACTGTAGGTATAGTGAACATGTTGTTACTGGGAGGGGCTTCTTCAGTAACTAAAACTAAGTAAAGTCTATATAAACACACTGGGCCTTGTTATTGGCTCCTCCCCCCAGCTGTCCCAGCTGACCTTTAACTTTAGGCTGCTCCCCCTTACTACATTATTCATGTCATTGCACCAACTGCCTAGCCTGTTCTTTAATGCAATTTGAGATGACAAAATGAATGGGCCAGATAGGAACATCTCAAGATAAAAATCGCTGCTTGTACAATGTGGTCTTTACACATTAGACAGATATCTCAAATCTATCTAATATATGCCTGTGTATGGCCAGCTTTAGGCTTTGTGCTTCTATCAATACAAACTGTGCAGTGATGAGTCATAGCTCCACCCCTTTATGCAAATAGCTAGTGATGTCATAACTGTTATAGCTGTTAGTAGGTCTTAATAAAAATAAAAGGTAGAATAGCTGGGCAGCACGGTGGCTTAGTGGTTAGCACTGATGCCTTGCAGCGTGGAGACCTGGGTTCAAATCCAACCTTGGACACGTCTGCAAGGAGTTTGTATGTTCTCCCCGTGCCTGCGTGGGTTTCCTCCGGGCACTCCGGTTTCCCCCACAATCACCAAAACATACTGATAGGATGTATGAAATCACAACACAAATTGCTTAGTAATCTATGTATCCACAGGTGCTGCATATGGGTTTGTCTATAACAGATGCTGATGCTGCCACTACCCCTGGCTGGAATATATATACCTGTGAGGTGACACTATAGGTAAGAAGAGGAGACGACCAACCATAAAAAGGTTAAGTCTCCATCATAGGCCATCATAGGCATAGTGTATATCAAAGAAGGTCCACACTAACTGGCTGTAAATTGCCTCTAGTCACACTGCCCTGTCCAGGAAACAGAATACATGAAGAGAAGAAGGATACAGATGCTAGGATACAGATGCTAGGATACAGAAGCTTCATGTAAGGACTTAGACTGCAACACCGAAGGTAATTGCAAAAGTGGCTGATAACACACGACATGTTAAGGACACAATTGTCCTTTTTCAAGTGTGAGACACTAAGTCCTTCCATGAAGCATCTCCATACTTCTTCTCTGCATGTATAACTGTTCACTCTTAACAACAAAAAAACTGGAGACTTGTCAGTTATTTGCCCACAAGACCAACTGCTATTTTTACCAGTTTATTACAGGCTTTTGTAACCTAGCAACCTACCTGTCTATTCCTGTTGCAGCCATGCCTTAAGGTTAGTACACATGTGTGTTTGGGGGTCCGACCTGCGACGCACGATGTGAACGAACAAAGTTTCAGCTGATAATCGGCCCATATATGGGCACTTTAATAATTAAATATGCCCACTGGTATAATCATGTTTGCCCACAGTAACTGGTATAATCATGTTTGCCCACAGTAACTGGTATAATCATGTTTGCCCATAGTAACTGGTATAATTCATTTTGCCCGCAGTGAATGGTACAATCAAGTTTGCCCATGACTGGCATATGCCTGAAGTCCAGCTATTTTTCCCTTTTAATTACTTCTCTTTCGGGTCGCACCATTTCTCTTGTATGTGGGTGACACCATTATGTGTATGATAAATGGTGTGATCCAGAAGAGGAGTATTTAAAAGGGAAAAATAGCTGCAACTAGGAAATCTGGCCCTGCTCACGAGTCGCATCCAACATAATAGGAAAAGGAAAATGGGACAGAATTCCGGAGGGGGGGGGGGAATGACCCACCTTGTCCCTATGTGTGGACGTCCATGTGTATAAGTGTTTCTGGGGTTGGGGGCTGTTGCAATTTAATTTCTGGGGTGGACTTGCCCTTTATCTATTAGACCCCCCCCCCCACACACACACACACATTGCTCTGCTCTCAATACAGACTAGCTGATAACTTTTTCTTTCAAGTTAACTCTGTGCTGCCTTGGCTGACAGTCTGGTAAATGTGCATGGCATGGGGGGGGGCTATATTCTCATTTACCAGACTGTCAGCCGAGGCAGCACAGAGTTATCTTTAAAGACAGAGAGCAGCAGTGTCTCCCACATGCAAGGGCACTGACCTCCCCTTCATTATCTCCGTTTCTTCAGCCCTGCTTTCCTACCAGCCGGCTGTGCAGACACAGACAGGAGCCACGGAGGTTGTTCCCGCCTGTGCCCCAGGATTCTTCCACAGTTCCTCACAGACTCTTCCGGCCGGGCAGTGTCACTGACAGGTCTTTGTATAGAGGAATTTCCGGTCTTACCTTTATGGAGACTTACACTGCCCGGACGTTATATACATGGACAATGCTGGAACACAGTAGGGGTGCCGGGACACCTGGAAAAGCACCCAAAACTGGCAAAATCTGGATGGTTGTGAGCATCAACACAATGAAAGCCAGTATGCTTTGGAACTTGGAAGGGGGGCACTTGGGGGGGCACTGCATCTGTCAACTGGGGCACATGCCCCATTGTGCCCCAGTGTAGCGCCGCCACTGTTCGGGGGAGTTTCTGAAAAATCTATTATAGTGGTTGGGGCTGGGGGAGGGAGAACTACTATATATCAAAAGGCATAAAAAGTGGTGGATATGCCCTTATATGTTATTTGCCGATCATATAATTGCCGGCGGACAAACAATAACAGTGGCTGAGCAGGAAGTACATTTTTTCCTCTTATCTCCTTGGCCTGTTTACCAGTTTCAGTATGTACAGTTTGGCTGGTGGTGTGCCAAGTTGAGAAGTCCTGCTTGGAAATACAATTTCTCCAGCCATGTGGAAGCATCAGAAATTGTAATGAGTAATAATTTTAATGTAATAAAGGAAAATATTTACCATTTGGAATTCCATAACAATTGCTCCGGATATTATTTTACCTGGCCAATACCACCTACCCTGAAGCTGGCACATTTGATGCCTCTGTTAGGTTGCAGAATGGGCCAAATGAAGAACTTACTATCTCTCTTCATGTTGAAAATTTACTCCATGTTCTTTCTGCTACTGCAGAGCTGCCTCAGAGTTCAATCTTATGATTGAATTGGACTCTAATACCCATAAGTAACAAATTACTGGCTGTTCAGCTCATAGATGAAAATAATGTGGTAGAATAGAGTGTGTCTCTAAGTAAATATGCCAACTAGACCAATTTTTGTTCCTGGAAGAGCAGTTTCCAGAGTCCTGTTGCTAATTAACAGAAGTGAGTTAGCTTCACACAGAGCCTCATTGTGCTTTACCAGAAGTTTAGCACTTCTTTTCATAGAAAGGGGCATCTTTTCAGTCCCTTTATATTCCAAACCAAACCAAATGGACTCCTACTACTTCAATCAGGACCACGGACTTTACTACAATGCAACATAGACCAATGGGCATTACAGTGTGCAAAATATTTATTGGCAGCAGGGAAGCTTGTCTTTCCTTTTCAGTTTCAAATCTGAGGATTTATCTAAACAGAGCCTCATTGTGGACTTGTTTTTAGAAAAGAAAAAAGCTTTGTTTAAATTCTCAGAGGATGCGGATATAGAATTATATATTTTCACTAACGGCCCAACAGAACCCAAGATAATGACTTATATTTTATGGTTTATACCAAAACAGCATAACCTGCTTTCATGTGAATGGGCATTTAATCTGCAAAGGTATGCAGGTGTAAGAAGAACGTACCTTGTTAAAAGCGTTAATTACAATTATGGAAAGGCTACCACACATGCAGTCAAGTTGAACTTTTCAAAAAGTGGCTTAAAACTGGTGATAGTCATGTTAGCAAGATATTGAAAACCTCCTGGTTAAGAAGTTCATTATCTCATTATATTCAACTGTGGCTGTAAAATGTTTGGTGCAAAAACCAACAATTGTAGAATAGAAAATTTACAGGATGTCAAGCATATCTGACACACCAGACTGGAACAACCACCTTGAGTTACCTCAAATAACTGCACCGAATCAGACAACATTAACTGCTCTAAAAAATACTCTTGATTATGGACTTCATCTATTTTGTGCCTCGCTAGACATCCCTGGAGATGATGATGACGAAGTAGATGATGATAAAAAAAATCTGATATTTTAGTTGCAGAAGTGCAAGAAAGTAAATTAATTGCAGTGATTGCAGGTGGAAATATCAAAACTGTTGGGTTTAGTCATTCCTGGATCCTGAATGGCAACGCTTCTTATGATCCAGATTCACCAGACAATCGGTATGTAATGGATTTTACATGGTACTGTACCATCAAGGAATTGGACTATATTACCATGACAGTAAGTGATAATTCAAAGTGTTACTCAGATCAAAGAGACCTTAAATGGATTGATCCCTTTGATTCCTTTCTCTATGTTAAAGCAGAGGAAATTCCAGGACACAGAAATTACTATTTTCGCTTGGTTGTCAGTAAGGAGGACAGAAATATTTATTCTACCCAGAAAGTACTTGTAGAATCAGGATCCCCTCCCATCATAAATATGGAATGTTTAGAAAACTGCTTGGTAAAATTTATTCCAACAGAACGATTTTCCTTATCTGGGAAATGTACAGACTGTAGTACAAACAGCCGACCAACCTCCCAATGGTCCTTATTTCAAGGCAAAACTGAAATTGATTTTGACTGGGACTAAAACCATAATGGGAAGACCTTCTGCCCATTTGCCTATTGTGCCTCAAACATACTGTAGTGTTAAAAGTCACAACATGGAGTAGGAGTAGAGAAAAATCCGGTCCGCCCGAGAGTCCACGGATTTTCGAAAAAATCCGTAAATTCGAAAATCCGCGAGCGGACCCGGTAAAACGTATTAAAATGAAAGTTCGGCAAAATCCACATTAAAAGTGGTCTAAATAGCCTTGGTAACGTACACTCAATCACTCAGGGACCTGGGTAATGGCCTTAGAAACACGTATCAATGCCTACAATACCTAAAAATTACAGTCCGCTAGCGTGAATTAAAAAAATATGAGGATTTTACGGAAATCCTCATTTTTACGGAAATCCTCGTTACGAGGATTTCCGTAAAAACGAGGATTTCCGTAAAATCGCGGATTTTCGTAAAAACCAGGAATTTCGTAAAAACGAGGAACCGGAATTTCCTGCTAGGCAAAATGGCGAGTTCTGCAAGGCAACTCTATGCCATCCAATACCTCCTGACCAAGGGGTATGATAGGTTCCCCCCTGGCACCTATCAAGTGCGGCGCCGAAAGCGCACGATTATGGAGGGGCTCCAGCGCCGGATCCTGCGCCGCTACGGCTACCAGACCACTGTCTCTACCCTCCAGAGACAGTGGTCTGACCTCAAGAGGCAGATGTCTTATTATGTTGAAGCCATCCGGCAGATGATGGAAGGCAAGTATACTTTTTATTATATTACTGTATTGTAATAAGTAGTAAAATATTTTAAGCCAGGCAGGCTTGGCCCCACTGGACATACCCCTCACCCCATTGGCTTCTCTCCCTCAGAGTATGCTTCGTGCAAGGGAAAGCAGGTGAAAGGGTAAGGCTTCGTAGGAACAGCACCATTGAGTTACAGCAGGCCCACTGCAGTTTGCCACCATTGTTGAAGAGCCAGGCAGGCTTGGCCCCACTTGGACATACCCCTCACCCCATTGGCTACTCTCCCTCAGAGTATGCTTTGTGCAAGGGAAAGCAGGTGAAAGGGTAAGGCTTCGTAGGAACAGCACCATTGAGTTACAGCAGGCCCACTGCAGTTTGCCACCATTGTTGAAGAGCCAGGCAGGCTTGGCCCCACTGGACATACCCTTCTGCCATAGCTAAGGACTGAGCATGTGCAGAACATAATGGTCGTTGACCCAATTGTGAGATTCTAGAATGCTGTGACAAAGCACAAACCATATATTATTTAGGTAAATTTCCAATAGCCTGTATCAAAATTAGAGTTAAGACACAGATTACTGGTTTTATATCAAGGTGTTCTGCCCTCTGGTTCAGTGTTGTTCTGTGGCTTTAGTTGTCATTTAAACCTTTGCAAATGTATTTATGAAGCAACCTGTTACAGGGAAACTATTGTGCCCTTTAATAAAAAGAGCACATTCTTACCTTTAAAATTACTCCTGGATCATGATTCTAGCTGCAATCTATGCAAATTTATAGCAGTATAAAGGGTGGTGTTTCCACCCTTGTGGCATCAAGCATGCCCAGTTGTATCCTACTGCTATAAGAGTCTTTGCATGTGTTTAAGGCTTAAAGGAGAACTACTAGTGGGTATAAACTTTTTCAAAAACAGTTCAAATAAAAAGTACCTAGGGCAGGGAAGTAGGATTGGTACTTTCTACCTCCCAATATCATTTATATAAGGTGCTGCAGTGCGGGGAAAAAAAACTTCTGCCAAGCTTCCTGGATTCTTCATCACTATCTTTAATAAAGGAAGGCCCAGGGCTATTACCTGGCAGATGAACACTGTATGTGCTGTAGCTCCTTTACTAAACAATATTGGGAGGTGTAAATAATCAGTGCTACCTCCCTGTTCCAGTTACTTTTCATTTCTAAAACATTAATTTTTACAGTATAGAAAAGAAAGGTGGCAACAATACAATTGTAAGATACAGTAGCTACACAACAACATTGTGCAGAGCTGCAAGCGGAGCATAATGAAGTAAACCTGATCTGCAAACTCTGTGCAGTACATTTCTAAATAGTTTAATTATTTAAAGGTGAATGTTATAGGCATGGTTGCCAGATCAGTGAAAGATATAAGGTCACCTATTAAAAACACATGTAGCATGGCTAAAATGAATGTTGTTTAACAACATTTATTGCAGCCCAGCTAATTATATTTTTAAGTGTGTCCCTATTAAATAGTATGATTTGGCAAGTCAGGTTAAAGTCAGGTTAGAGTGTAGGAAGTAAAACTTCCCACAGGCAGCCACCGTTGCATTAATTTTATAGAATAAGTTTGCATACCCTTCAACATGACTCCTTTCATAGATACACTTATAGAAACAACATGGTACAGAGCTATAGGTAGATGAAAATATAGTGACCCCGTGAAATGCATTACTCAATAGTGTATCTATTTTAAAGGGAATGTTGTAAGCAAACTATGTAGGGACACCTCTTAAAAGCACATTTAGCATTGCAAAATTATAATTAATGTTGTTTAATTGCAATCATTTTGCAATCGGTGCAGCCCTGCTAATTACGTTTATTAGTAGTATCCCTATCAGATGAGATGATCTGGCAACAAAGGTTGGTGGATAGAAAGAGTGAACAAAAGTGTTTTTGTTTATGCAAAATTCCCCACAGACAGCCCTCCTGCTGCATCAGTTTTATAGAAAACGTTTGCATACTAGAATAGTATGTAGTGATCCTGATCCGAGAACAGCTCTATACAATGCATTTCTCAATAAGGTACCTATAGGTGATTGTTGGAGGGTGAGATAATGGAAGATAATGAAGTAAACCTGATTTTAGCACAGCTCAGTGCAATGCATATTTAAACAGTGTACCTATTTAAAGGGAAATGTTGGATTGTACATTTGGGAACATGGAAGATAACAATTCTGTTAATATTTTATTATTAACAGAATTGTAAGTAATTTATTTGTTTGTCTACTTTAACCTTTAAGTTCTACAGAATAAATGACCAATTACTAACCAATTTATTAAGGCTGATATTCACAAAATATAAACAGAATAACACATCTGACTTATATTGGTCAATTTACACATTATCTTTAGTTGTTCTTTTCAGACATCCTCTGTTCCTTCTTCGCTGTTAGAAATTAGTGCTTTCCCTATTATATCACACTATACTTTTACATCATACTACGTGAGCATGCCCATGAGTTATTCTTACTGCCAAATCATTAATCCTAAATCAGTTTTGACCAGAAAACTGCATCACAAGTTTTTCACCCCTTCTGCTGGTTTCTTTTCAACCAAACTTTTATCTCCTTATAAGCACATTTTTTTGTATAAGCAATGTACGCATGTCCCATTAATGAAGCCTCAGATTACTCTATCTGGTGTGCATTTGTCCTCTGTAAAGGCTTGGGGCCCATGCATGTAGGGGTGGTGTCAGATTTCTTATTACCGGTCATTTGGCTGGACCCAGGAGAGCAAAACTTAGTTAAATTCACAGTCTTTATAACCGGTCTAACTAAAACAATATTAACCTCTTATTACAAGAATGTAAGAAAAAGGCCCATAACATCTGCTGACTATTAAGTATTGTTCCTGGTAGGCTTTTCTTTGTGCTACTCATGCTTGCTGGATAATAAACTGCAGATTAACTGTTATTCTTATCAGGGGCTTTCACATTGGTATGGAGAAATTTGTATAGAAAATGCTCTGTGAATAGAGGCATAAAGTTTTATCAAGTATACAGTTTTTCTGTGTCAGTAACAGCTGCTGTACAGACATGCTGTAAAAAGTGCCAATCTCAAAGGACATGTCAACCCAGCACTAATATCTATACCTACGTTCCCCACTTCTTCAAACCCCAAGATCATTCTACTTAGTTATATCCCCAAGGTCCCCGAAGCTGCTTATACCTACTTCTCTCTGCTGGTGCTTGTTTCCCCAGTCCTCTTACATAGCTCAAGCAGCATCATGGCCATAAATGTTGCCTGCATCCCGGAATGCAGTCAGCAGCAAGGGAAGAATGTGACGGAGTAAGTATAAGGAGCTTCAGGGAGAGGTAAGTAAGTATGGGATTTGTGTAGGTGGGGAATGTAAGTATAGATTGTAGTGCTGGGATGGAAATTTACAAACTAAAAGGCTTTAAATTTAAAAAATGCAGCCAAGTACAGTGCAACAGTTAATAGGACAAACAGTAAAATTCTGGTACAAAACAGCACTAAAATAAAGGAAAGATCAATAAACAAATAATCTTGCTATACAATGAGCAGAAACATTATCTGATTTGAGGTTAAGATACTATAACATCAGAAATATTTGGAAACCCAAGTTGTTTTGATTGCTCTTTACCTCATAACAGTAATTTAAAGCTTTATTTTTGTAACCTACAATTGGATAACAGACCAATTGTCATGTATGAGTAAATGATAATTCTGTATGTGACACAAAAGTGCTGCCAGGAACATTTGAAATATTGTTATTGCATTATTATTATTAAATATTCTTAAATAATGATTAGATTATTTTGACACACATGAGACCTATGTATAAACTGGTGTCTGTTGGCCTAGAAAAAAAGGATTTGTACATGAGAATTGGTTGTTGGATCGCCTACAGAGAGTGGTGGTCAATGGAGCTACAGTACATCTATGTGGGCTAATGTTCTAAGTGGAGTGCCTCAGGGTTCTGTACTGGGGCCGCTGCTATCTAATCTATTTATAAATGACTTAGAAGGGGGCATTAAGAGCAAATTGTCTTTGCTGATGACACTAAACTATGCAGAGCTTTGGAAACCTCAAATTATGTACAATTGCTGCAAGCAGACCTAGATAGATTATCAAAATGGGCAGCAGAATGGCAGATGAGGTTCAATGTTGATAAATGTAAGGTGATGCATTTGGGGTTTAACAATTCTTGTGCCACCTACACCATAAATAACATTGTGCTAAGTGAATCTCTGTTGGAAAAAGATTTGGAGTTCTAGTAGATAACAGACTTAGCTGTAGCAAGCAATGCCACACAACAACGGATATAGCTAGCAAGAAATTGTCTTGTATACAGAGGGGAAATAATGCTATCCCTCTTTACAAAGTACTGATTAGACATAAATACGACATCTTGGAAATGGGAAATGTTCAGAGAAGGGCAACTGAATAAAAAAGGGAAAGTAGGGGATCGACTATGCAGGCAGATTAGACAAGTTAGATCTGTTTACACTGGAGAAGCGATGTTTGCATGGGAATACTGGATGATCACTTTATACAAATAAATTAATGGCCATATAATAAATTCTTTGTTGCATTGTTCATCAAGAGGTAATTTCAGGAGACTCCTGGACATCCATTAAGTTTGGAAGAAAAGAAGTTTCATCTTCAGGTTACATTGTGAATGGTGAAACTGTGGAACTGTCTTCCAGCAGAGATGGTAATGGCAAGTTCATTAAGTAGCTTTGAGGGGGGGCAGGATACAGTAAGTTTCTAAAATGGAAAAATATTAAAAATTACTGGCAATAATATATATATAGTTGTTGTTGACCCAGGGAACCTTTCCTCCAATAGCCATTTGAAGCCTTTTTAACTGTTTTTTTTTTCTTCCATTGGATCAACTGCTAGGTATGGTTTTGAGCAGGGTACAAAGTTAGGACTAGATGGACGTTGTCTTAATTCAATGTACATTACTATGTTACTATGTATTATATTAGCAAATTGTTTACTTTCTTTTTTAATTAACATTATTTCAATAATACAATCCAGACCTCTAACTTCTTCTAATGGTTTTATTTTTTATCTCTGTACCTGTAATATACTTGATAATATGCTTAAATCAAGTATCAACATTCCACTACATTTACTTGCACAGATTGTCTTAAAAAAATATTTTGATTGTGTCTTTTGTCCACCATTCAAATTCCCACAATACTCTTTAGGGAGATTCACCCAGAGCCGCAAATGCTCTGGGCAAATCTCACGAATGGGATTTAACAGAGGCTGCGCGGCTTTGGGTGAATCTCACCCGCACGTAAGTATTTAACGCCAGCTGTAGCTGGCGTTAAATACTTACGTGGTAAGCCCCGTGCAGCCTCTGGTAAATCGCTTAGCCACACTGTGAAGGGGGTTTAACAATTCTGTCTGCCTGTAACTGTTACTCAAAACTAGCATGTGAGAAAACACTCCTCTACCCATCCTTGATCAGCTTGATTATGTAGGCTGTATCCTAGCAACCGAACAGTTCATGTTTGTTTGACTGTCAGAGGAGGAGGAGAGATGTTGTAACAGACATTCCCACCAGCCAATGACAAGTGATATGTTAATCATGGCCCTGGGCCGTCTAGGAGGCGGGCTTTTCGCACTCATCTCTGCTGTGTGATATCTAAGGGAAGGCAGCACAGTTGTAAATGAGAGTAAGCGATTACAGCTGCTGGAAGTGTGGACATGTAATGGGGGTAATGTTATTTTTTTTTATATTGTTATCCTTTAAGGGGAGAAAGGAGGCCTGATCGGCTCCTAGGTGAATTGCCCCGCTTATGTTATAGGAAATACCCAATTATGATTCACACTCCATTAATGTGCTATAACAACTTTATTTATCAGTGTATAGATTATAGTTTTTACATAAATAACATCAATGCTGCAACTGAAAAAGATCAGGTCTAACTAAAATCAACAGTAATTAACAACACCATCAGAAGGCAGAATTCAAAGCAGCAGCAGCATTTGTCTCTATGCAGCCTGAAGTTAATAATGTGAATTCTAGAAAAAAACGTTATTAAGTCAAAGCTATTTTATGCAGGACTACTGGAGGGCTGCATAGAACACAAATCAAAGGCTTCTCTTTTGATCTAGTTTTTATTTCTCCATGTATAATCAGTTGATGCGATGCCAGATATACAAGATTGTCCTCACAAATAATGCATTCAGTATCATAGATATGATTTCTCTTCAAAGAAACAGCATGAAACTCTCACCAAAATTCATATAATTTGTAAATAGAGTAAGAAATGAAATTGCAAAGAATACATGTCTGTTAGTACATTCTCATTTATCATATATAAAGTTTTAATTCTAGGATAAAATTATTATATTTTACATGCATCTAGCCTTGCCATTGGTGCTCTTGATAAGAGGAGCCCGAAAGGACAGTGTGTGTCTAAAATAGACCATCCAAATGGGAATATTTTACTAAGCATTGTAGCATAATCATTTTATGGAAAAGATTTTGTTACAAAAGTTACAAAATAAGTAGAATTTATATAGCTGAATTTATTATATAGTAGCTATCATCACTTTTCCTGCTTTGTTTTGATAAATCTGCTACCAGGAATTTATGTAATAGAAAAAACAAAACCCTGCAGTGCATTGGGCTTTAGCCTCATTCTAAATATCTTAGTATCAGAGATGTACTGTAGACTTGTAACCTGTATCCTTTCTTTCCGATACTGTAGACTTGTAACCTGTCATGGCAAAATGAAGGACCAACTTTTCTGTAGGAAAGTTTTTATATCCACGGCATTTTAGCATGCAGCGATATTAGATATAGGAAAGGAGCGTATAATTACACTCTCCCTTATCTCTCTCGTGTGAGAGAGATAAGGGATACTATTTGAAGGTGATCAAAGAAAATAATTTTCTTAAAGGGCATGTCCACCTTTTTTACATCTTTTGCTGTAGTGTAGGGCTCCCTCCCCCAACCCCAACCACTATAGTAATTTGTCACAATATTCCCGCAATCATTACTTACTTTGCCTCTCTCCTCTGACGGTCATGAAACTGCAAGCAGGGGCCGGACCGGCATCCGCGTCCGTGATTGGCTAAGAGGCAGCCAATCAGGGGCATGGCTTCCAGCTGTTCTGGACGTTGGGGGAAAGAGGTAATGTAAGTAAAGATCGGGGGAGTTTTCTGGAAATAACTATGGCAGTTGGGGTTGGGGGAGGGAGAGAGAAACGGGTGGACTCTATTTTGTTTTTGAAGTAGTTAGAAAAGTCTTGGGGGAGAATGGGGAGAGAAAAGAGAATCAGTGGGCATGGGAGGAAGAAAGGTAGAATAGGCGGTGTGGGTTTGATTTGTTTTTATTTATGTGTCCTGTCCCATACAGTAGTTGTTTGTTTTTTTTTTGCTAACAATAGTGCAGTGTTAAGGCATTGTAGCAAAAACTTGGAGAAAGTAATATGATGGTGATCAAAAAGAGAATAGGGGTTAGTTTCATAAGTTGAGAGGTTTCTAGTGGAGACAAGATTCAGGAAGGTTATATCCTTATGAGTGCCAGTATTTGTCCACGACTGAAGATCACACAAAATTAGAACAGGACCATCAGTAGAGAGGAAAAAGGTAAGGTAAGTCTCAAAGTCTGAGAGGATGTAGCTGGAGGGGAGTCTGTATACCACAGCTACACGTAGTGACAGAGGGTATGAAATTTGTATTTGTAAATGAAAAATGTATTTGTAATCACATTAAAATGACAGGTGGAAGAAAGAAGGCTAGCACCTCCACCATGACCTGAGGGGCAACAGAGACAGAGATCATTGAAAGAAAATGAGGCTTCAATAGCCACATGTTTGGAGACACAGGTTTCAGTATGGGAAAGAAGGTGAAAATTGTTAGAGCAGAAAATACCATGAATAATAGTGGATTTGTAAGTGAGGGACAGAGCAAAGCACAGGAGAAGGGCAGATAAAAATGTAGGAATAGAGAAATGGATAAAAGGTTAGAAGGTATAGAACCATGAGAGAGAGAGGGGCAGCAAGGAGTAAGAGTAAAAACATAAACCAGATATGCGAGATGGATTTGAGGTTGTGTCATTTATTTGTGTTTGATTGATAGTGAAGTGGGGTGTTAGCGAGAAGCTGATAAAGTACATGGGAGCATTAAAAGGAGGTATAGAGAAGAGATGGGGAGATAAATAGTGGTGAGAGAAAGCTTAACTGAGCTAGGGAACACTGTAAAAATGACAGTGAGATATGACCATAGCAAAGACATTATATGTTACACAGTGTAAAGGGTATGGGTCGATAATCCTATATCTGATGTTTGTTGAATTGATTAGTAGAGTCCTGTGTTGTTACTCTCCTTTTTGAGCTCACTTGTTAAACTCCAAACTTTGAAGCTTTCCCTTAGCTGTGTCTAAATTTAAGAGGATAGAGTCAGAAACAGGACAGGGAAATTAAGTAATTAATAGGTGACAATTAGAACAATAAAGTAATCACCAGTAGTGCAACAAGGACTGGCAGAAAAGATACAATTGCTGAAAGAGGGAGGAGCCAGTGTTCGTTGGGGGTTTGTGGAGAAGATTTCCGTGTAAAAGGAGGGAACAGCCAGGAGTATATGGGGTCAAGAGAGAAGATAGGTAGAGAGGGGTGCAGAAAATTGTAGAGATTTAAAGGTCAAAAGAAGGGTATTGAATATTATTCTTTGCTTGATGGTTCTTGCTTGGAGGAGAGTGAAATGATCCGAACTACTGAGTTCAGGATCGACTGGAGAGGGGACAAATGACAGGTTTGGAGACCTGACTGGTAGGGAGAAGAATATTACAGTAGTCAACATGGTAGAGGACAAGGGAATGCACAAGCATTTTAGTAGTGGATTGAGAGAGCAAATGAAGGCTCTTGGCAATATTGCGAAGGAGAAAACGACAAGTCCTGGTAACATTGTTAATGTTCTGACAGAAGGAAAGAGAGAAGTCAAAGATTCTCCAAGACAGTGCACAGTTTCAACAGGGTTAATAATCACAATAAAAAAAGGAAGGGTGGACTAGGTCCAGGTATAGGGGAGGAAATCATAAGTTCAGTTTTAGATTAAGCTTAAGGCACCATCCAGAAGGAAATAGAGTTAATACATTTAGAGAGTTGTATCTGTTGTATTCAATTAGATCAACTGGACTTGAAGTTTAGTTCTTGAAGACATTTCGCTAGTCATCCAACTGGCTTTCTCAATCCAGAATGACTTGTACAAGAATCTGTGGCAATTTTGTACCCTGGAAAATCCCAATTAATTGTCCAGTTGATCTAATTGAATACAACAGATATACCATGACCTGGATGAATGAGAACCTTCACAAGCATTTATAGAGTTAAAAATGAACTTCATGGGGTTAGTGCGGGGGTGGACACATAGATTTGTGTATCATCAGCATATAGGTGATGCTTAAAGGGAAACTGTGGTCTCCAAACAAGGCCAGTTTCATACCTTTACAACGAGCCATCAACCACCTCTCTACATGCTCCACAGCCCAAGATATAAAGAAATGACTGACCAGAAAGTTAATGGGAGGGAGGCTGATATTCCTAAGGCTTCTCCTGCACAGTGCCACCGGCGAGCACAGCCTCAGAATCCCTCAGTGTGTGAGGGAGACAGGAAGTCCCTCCTCCTTTCTGTTCTGACAGAGTAGGTAAGGGAATCTACAGCTCTTCTTTCCCACTATGTGAAATCAGCCTTTTCAGTTCTCACTCAGCCTGAAAAGGCTGTTTCCACAGAGTTTTCTGTAGGGGGGTCTGAGTGGCCCACGGCACCCATGAGTGGATGGGGCTTATGCACCAGTGAGTGGGTGGGGCTTGAGTACCCACGAGTGGATGTGGCTTATGCACCCATGAGTGGGTGAGGCTTAAACATCCACGGGTGGGTGGGGCTTAGGCCCCAATGGGTTGGTGGGGCTTACGCACCCGTGGGTGGACGGGGCTTAGTCGCCCATGGGTGGGTGGGGCTTAGGCATCAACGGGTGTGCGGGGCTTAGGCACCCATGGGTGGGCAGGGCCATATGGGGCTGTAAGAGAATGGGCCAAGGGGGGCCTGCAATTAGAGGGACCATGGGGTCCATGAGTGGGAGGGACCAGGGGGGGTGCAAAAGGGAGGAGGAGACACAGGGCAGATCGACTGACATGGTTTCAGAGCAGGAAGCAGGACGTGCAGGGGACCTGGTGATGCTGCTGCCATATCACACCCCAAAATTTAAATATCTTCAAAACTATGCAAAATAAACAATGAAAATAAATTGCAAAAATTCTCAGGAGAGCAATTCCTAACAATTTACCTAAAGTAATTTTTGGACCACAGTTCCCCTTTAACTGATTTTATCTCTCAAAGAGATAGTATAGAGGGAGAACAGTAACAGACTCAAAACAGAGCCCTGGGGAACCACCACACTAAGCGGAAGAGTAGAGGAAGTCTTATTAGCACAGGAGACAGAAAAAGATATGTTAGAAAGAGAAGAAGAAAACCATAAAGCAGCTTGATTTTAGATACCCAGCGAATGCAGAATTTGCTTTAGGAGAGGATAGTCCACAGTATCAAAGGCAGCCAATAAATCGAGGAGAATAAGTATAGAGAATTGGCCCTTGGATTTTGCAGTTTGTAGGTCATTAGTAACCTTACAGAGGTCTGTTTCGGTTGAATGACCCGGCTGAAATCATAATTGCAATGGGTCCAATAGGTTATTATCATGGAGTTAGTTAGTAATATGTATAAAGGTGAGACATTCTAAGAGTTTAGAAGTAAATAGTAAAAGGGAAACAGGGCGGTAGTTAGAGAGACAGGAGGGATCAAGAGAGGGTTTTTTAAGAAGGGGCTTGACACATGCATATTTGAAAGCAGCCGGAAATATCCCAGAGGTAAGGGAGGAATTACAGATGTGAGAAAGTGCAGGGATAATGATTTAAAAGCAGACGGAGGGCATGGGATCAAGGGTACATGTTGTTAGGGGTGAGAACAAAAGAAGGTCTAAGACTTCAGAATGGGTGATGGGTAAAAGATTGCAGAGTTGAAGGGTGTGTGGCAGGAATTAAGAAGTGTAAATTGTCCAGGGGTGACGGGATTTGCCTGCGGATATTTTCTACTTTAGTGCTTAAGTAGTCTGCAAAATCCTGAGGATTGTAGATGTAAGTAAAAGTGTAAGTAGGCAAGGGCTGCAAGAGAGTGTTAAATAATGAAAACAAATTATGTGGATTATTTTTGTTATTGGTTTTGTGCGTGATAAAGTAGGACTGTTTAGCATCCGAAAGAGCCGAATTAATACACAACAACATAAACTTGCAGTGGTAAAAGCCGGCCTGACTGCAAGGCTTTTTTCACAGCCACTCAGCAGCACGCATACAATAACATAAGAGTTTGGTTTCTGAAGTGATACAAAGACACAGTTTAGTGCAGCGATGCTTGCTAGTTTGTAGGGGGGCAAAGAAGTCAATGGTATTGGATAAGATAGCGTTGTAGGAGTTTGTTAGCGAGTGAGGGTTAAAATCAGAAAAGCGAGGGTAGAGCTGAGAGAAGAGGATAGAGCAATAAGGTAAGCAAGTAATTGCTCAGGTGTTGCGAACAAGGACACTAGATGGAGTATAAGAGGAGAGGGGAGAGAAGGTAGTAGAGAAAGATTAGATTAGATTGTGATCAAAGAGTGGGAAGGAGTTACTAGCAAAATGTTTGACCGAAAGGTTTTTAGTAAAGACCAAGTCGAAAAAAGTGACCAACCTTATGGGTGCTATTGTTGATCCACTGCTGGAGGTAGAATGAGGAAGTTAGGTGGAGAAAGCAGGAGGGCCAGGATAGCATAGTCATCAATGTGACAATTGAAATCACCTAAAATGATAACCGGACAGACAGAGGAAAGAAAGACAGAGATCCATGTTTCAAACTCTGTAAGGAAGACGGCTGGGGTCGAGGCAGACGGAGGTCTGTATATGAGCGCTACCCGCAGAGATAAGGAGTGGAAAAGTTGGACAGTATGAAAATGAAATAGATGGCTGAAAAGTAACAAGTTTAAAGTGGAAGACAGGGGATAAAAGAATACCTACCCCTCTACTCCGTCCTGAGGAATGAGGTGAATGAGAGAAAGATAGACCACCATGCATAACAGAGGCCTCAACAGCAGTGTCATGTTGGGAGATCCAAGTTTCCGTAAGGGCCAAGAGATGAAAGGAGTTCATGAATAAAGGTATGTTTGTTAGCAAGGGAAAATACATTAAGAAGGTCACAGGATAAGGGAAGAAGTGAAGGAGAAAGAGTAGGTTATAAGTTATAAGATTAGAAAGATTAGAACCCCCCCCCCCCCCCACACGCATAGAGTTTTGGGAAAGTTGAGGATGAAGGCAAGTCAAAATGTTGCAGGGCCCAGGGTTGGGGGCAATATCCCCAGCAGCAAGTAGGAGGAGGGAGAGTGACAGTAGGTGAGAGTGTGATTTCAGTTGGGAGCGTGTTTGCATTGTAATTATTGAGGAAACAGAAGAGGATTTAAGAATGCCAAGCAATTCATGATGGTAAATAGATTTACCAACAATAGTGTTTTGTAATGCAGCAAAAGATTTCATGGAGTAGGCTAGCAGGATAAAGATGAATAAGGTAATCTGGAACATGGTTGTGAAGTAGTTAGGCAGTAGAAGAGAGTGGTGCTGGTCTTTTCTGATTTAATTCCTGGTGTTAGGTCAGCCCCACATTTTTCAAAAGCTGCACTTGGAAACAAGGCTGCAGCAACTGACCAATTTGTGTGCAGAATTGTGGCATTTGACATTTTTTCTAACGTCCATCAGATACATTGAAGACCTAAATATTCTTTTTTTCAGTTCTCTAGCTACTATGTGTAATGTATACACATCAATGCTTTTCTCTGGTACACTGAATATCAAAAGCTCACATCAGTAAATTGATGCCATATACAGGAGGTTTGTGTTTCCAGTATCCCTAAAGCACTTAAGTATGCAGCTTAATCTTCACAAATCCTCTTCACAGGGTCACTTAAAAAGGTCTTTCAGAGAGAGTTTGGGTCTTTTAATTAACTCAGCAACCAGACAAGTCTTAGATCTTTTCACATACAGGAGGTCAAATTTTATCCCTTATATCAGCCAAGACATTTCCACACAAATCTCTCTAGGGAGCTATTTGACCAGCACTTTGACATGGAATTTTCAACCTTTCCAAGGAGATTCTTTGCACTGGACAGAATGCAACAGCAACAATGAAACTCTTTACACATGTTATGATCCTGTTACTTGTTACGTTTTACAGCTTTCGCCCATAAAAAAATATCTAGGAATCCTTTTTATTTTCTGGGAAAAGGTTAATGACTCACATTCTCACTTAACATCTTCTCAACTCACTCAACTCTTCTACTTGTTTATTTTGCACATTATAAGGAAGACAAACATTATGTTATATGACTCTTACAAATTCCTTATAGCTCCACATTTATGTAGCCTGTAAATCACATCTGCTGTACAATAAAACAACTAATTTTTTGAAGAAGGAATAGTTCTTCTTTAGTAGACACAGGTTTTTTTGTTTGGTAATCTACGCTTTAGGTTTTTAGGTTACCATATCCAGCTCAGCCTTTCAAGGTTAAATGAAAATCTGTTCCTACTGTAAATAAAAGCAATGTCGCACTATGAAAAAACCATTGCTCAGTGCAATAGGTAAGTCAAATAGACTTTCAAGGTTTTCAAGATTTTTTTCAAGATTTACAGGGTGATGCACTGAGAGCCAATATCGGCAACCTGGTGCACACAGCCCTGCAGTGTTATATGCTGATAGTGGCTCTTGGAACATTGCTATCAGCTATTTTTCTATTTTGGCACTTTTAACACCAGCTGTTAGCTGGCTTTTAAAGTGCCGCAATATAATGCCGCTTTTGGCATATAACATCGCATTGTGGCGGCTTCTTAGTTAACTTTCACTTTAGCCACACAGTCGCCACAACAAATGAGTGCATCTGGCTGTTAGTACAAAAGAGCCATGAGTTTGTTGATGTTGCTTCTCCAACAGTATTTTACATTTGTTCTGTTCCTGTTATTCAAATATTTTTTACATCTTCCATGTTATTTCATAAAATTGCTTTAATAGAATAAACATTTTGGTCAATAGAACTATAGTGTCAATGACATGTGCAAGAAGGGGAGGTTAAAGCATATGTTTGTTCATTTAAAATTGACCCGTTTACACATTTGTCTTTGGCATTCAGGATCTCACCCTGTGATATTAAAATGACTGCTTCCTTTTTTTGAAAGATAAACAATATTCTCCAAAATGCCAATGCAATCTACTAATTAGTAGAAATGCAAAATAATAAAGAAGAGATTTTCATTTAAATTTTAATTGGCATGCATCCCTTAAATAAAATTAAGTATTCTTGGGAAAATAATTTTACTCCTCTAGCTTTTTCATGCCATTGTCCCGAAGTTTTTGTTAAATAACTGCTCATTCTTGTTTCTCTGTTTTTGATAAGGTCAATGAGTTTGACATCTGTGTCCTCATACAGTGCAGAGAACCTGCAGGTAAACTCATGGCCAAATGATTCATGCTGCATTTAGAAAATGTGATGCTAATCCAATTATAAAATTTATGATATAATTGGATACTTTGCTATCATTGCTTTATTGTGCAAAATGGATGAAAGGGTCACTAATACCACCATAAATCATGTACTTAACACTATTTTATTGTGAAATATATATTTTTCTATTTATTTAGTCAGATGAAAGATTTTACTTTGCAAGCATGTATTGCTACATGATTAATAGCATTACATTGAATGACAGTTCTAAATCAATGTAGAATATTTACATGGCTTTATTTACAGTGTTTTATGCCAGTACTTTTTACACATGCTGGGAAAATGTGTTCATCAGTCCCTAGAGATGTCCGAACTTTGCAAAATCCGGTCTGCTCAAGGATCCGCGAGTGGACCATTAAAATGAAAAAATCTTCAAAAAAAAAATACGTGAAATCCTTGTAATTTCGAAAAATTTCGAAAATACGTATTTTCATGCATTTTCGAAAATATGAGAAATCTTCGTAATTTCGAAACTTTTCGAAAACGCGGTTAGGAAAAGTTCAGAAGGCGGAAAACCGGAAAATCCGCAATATCCGCCATTCGCAAACGAGGTAAATCCGCCGCGGATTCGGGTTCGGATCCGCGAATCGGGCCATCACTATCAGTCCCATGCGCATGTGCATACAGTGTCGGTAGCTGTTGGAGGAACAGCAGAGGAGTGACATTACTGGTAAGTTCTCTCCATTCACTCCTGTCTCCTGGCTGTTTAATTGAAGCACGGGAAGTAAGACATAGTTTCTTTACTTCCCGATCTGTAATTAAAATAAAAAAAGGCAAGTAAACGTTTTGTGTGGAGATTTCCTTTAAGGATATAATAATAAACCAAAAGCCATTTTGACTGAAAGAAACCAATACTTTTAACTAGAGATCTGCATGAGTACAAAAAAAACAGACCTGCACTTAAATTGTACCCACAATTTTCACACACACTTCACATCACCGACAGGTTTATCTACAATGCTACTAGTACTTCCCAATAGACTATAAGTGATATGGGACTTGGAACGTTGCAACCCACACATAAATAGCAACCCCTACATTAAACTGCAACCCCTACGGGTCATCCAAGCGTAACCTGCTTTTTGGCTACCTATAATATGAATTTTTCAAAGTGTAAAGGAAACATTTGCATGTGGTATATAAAAATTATTGAAGTGTATTAACTTTTCATTCTTTTTCTACCAACTACATTGTTATATTTAGCAAATGTAATTGTATTTCTTTTTTCATTTTCTAACCTTCAAATATAATTGTTTTTTAAGCTGTTTAGGGCTATTCTGTTTATAGCAAGTTTATCATTTAGCTAATAAGGAATATATTTTTTTAAATTGTAGTATAACAACAGATTTGGTTTAGAAGGTTTTCTGTCTAGTTTATGGTTGGTTTTCATTTTGATTTAAATAGACTCTGAATTATGAAAACATAACTTTCTTCCCTGGATATTTGATTTAATACATCAGTGAGAACTCTCAGTTGAATAAGCCCATTTAAGGTGTTCTCTATAGACATGTGTAGATTATCATCATCTAGAAGGCATGAAGAGATATTTCTGCTATTCTGCTCACTGAGTGGAATGTCTACGTCAAGATAGGAGATATTTCAGCTTCCAATTATGTGTAAAGAAAATAATACTCTGTCCACAAAATGATTTTAAAAAGTAAAAGCAAGAAGAACTAGTCTGTGCAGACACTAATCTATTCCGTTATGCTTGTTAATTTCCAGAAATAGAGCACCATAAAGCTGCACGCTCTTAAAACTTTATATTGCAATAGTGCTTCCAAAAAAAATCTCCACATTATATTCATAGGGTTGAAATCTAGAAAGCCACAATATCAAAATTACATTTATTAACCTCTTCATTTTGGGGGGAAAATGTGGCTAAATAAAGATGAATATTTATATTGCAGGGAACCCTAAATTGCATCTTATAAATTAGGCTTGGAGACAAGTTATTCCCACTTACACTAAAATACCCATGGTGGATCAATAAAAGGGAAATGGATGACAAGTATCGATAAATCCCAGTTTCGAAATAAATCTGATTTCAATTCAGAAATGCTGGTTTAGAAAATCGACGGATCCTACAAATTTTCTAACATTTTTAAAACTCAGAAATTTTCATTAAAAAATCAATTTGAAACTTTTGAAAATTGTAAATTTCTTTTAAAAAATCAAAGCTTTATTTTGAAAATGTAAAATTTGTATCAAAAAACAAAAATGTTACAATGTAATGTATAAATAGGAACCAAACATCAGGGAGCGGACCGCTCCGAAATCAGGAATCAATCACAACGGGTGCATATCAACTTCAGTTTATTCAAACCACACACATAATCATCAACGGCTGTGCCCAATACAACAGAGGTGCAACCAAGCAGTGGTCTTACGCGTTTCACGGCGTTCCTGCCGCTTCATCAGAGTCATCCTGTACCATTTGCATTTAATGGGCATGTCCACTAGAGATGTCCGAACTTCGAGAAATCCGGTCCGCGCGTGGATCCGCGGATTTTCGGAAAAATCCGTAAATTCGAAAATCCGCGAGCGGACCCGTTAAAACGTATTAAAATGAAAGTTCGGAAAATCCGCATTAAAAGTGGTCTAAATAGCCTTGGTAACATACACTTAATCACTCAGGGACCTGGGTAATGACCTTACGAACACGTATCAATGCCTACAATACCTAAAAATTACAGTATGCTTCGTGCAAGGGAAAGCGGGTGAAAGGGTAAGGCTTCGTAGGAACAGCACCATTGAGTTACAGCAGGCCCACTGCAGTTTGCCACCATTGTTGAAGAGCCAGGCAGGCTTGGCCCCACTGGACATACCCCTCACCCCATTGGCTTCTCTCCCTCAGAGTATGCTTCGTGCAAGGGAAAGCGGGTGAATGGGTAGGAACAGCACCATTGAGTTACAGCTGGCCCACTGCAGTTTGCCACCATTGTTGAAGAGTCAGGCAGGCTTGGCCCCACTGGACATACCCCTCACCCCATTGGCTTCTCGCCACCCAGTAGTCCAGTGGATCCTCAGTCTCTGATGTGGCTACACCGGCCCTGGATCCGATGTAGTCGGTGACCTGGCGACTGAGGTGTTGCCTGGTGGAGTTGCCAGTAGATGGGCCTGGCAACTGTGGCTGGAAGAACAGTCTGAAGTTGGCTGCGAAGCCGCCTCCAGTACTGCTGCTCCTCCTGTCAGGCACAGGGGGACGTGACACTGTCAGGTCTCCACTAAACACACTCCAACACACTGACAATATGTTGCCTGTGAAGCAGCTTTTTATACCCAGGGGGCTGGCAATAATCATGCCATTGGCTAATTTGGGTCATGTGGCTTGCTCCGTCTTGAAAATAATCCCCAAAATGCGAAAATTCCGTGAAGTTCGGAAGGCGGAAAATCCGGAATAATCCGCCGTTCGCGGACGGGATAAATCCGCGGCGGATCCAGGTTCGGGTCCGCGAACCGGCCATCTCTACTGCTTATTATGAATTTGAAATCCTTTCCCATGGCTAAAGAGTGAAAAGGAAATAGACACCCATGTGATTGGATACTAAATGATGGCTTGTAATGACAAAGCAGGGTGTTCTGAATGAAATTCCCAAACCAGTGCAAGTTGTGATAAACAGAAAACACATTACACCTTTTTTTTGGTTTGTTGCTCAAACGGGTGGAACGCAGCTAATGGCCGCTTTTACTTTTGAAGTCAATGTTTCAGTAAAAGTAGAATGTTTTGTGCAATTTTCCTATTCAGAAGAAATAACTTAGGATTTTTCGCTATATATAAGTAATGAATACAAAATAACACTCTATGGCTTCATTCAAAATCTCTAGTAGACAACGGCTCAAGTAATAACTGAAGAATTCTAAGATAATCAACTTCCAATGGATTTTAATACCAATTGCTCAACCTAGAGTTAATCTCTCATACAGTGATACCAAGCATTTAGTTACTTCAACGACAAACGTTCAGTTCTCTATATTTAATGCAGGTTGTTTATACTTAGAAGGAAACAGAGATGATTGCTATTTGCAAAGCCGGCCCCCTTACCGATAATGCGGTAGTATATTGCATGTGTAAAAACACGATAAATGCACTGGCAAGAAAAATCCAGTTTCTAAAACACAGGCGCTTGTTTTTCTCCTCCAGAGCATTTCCTCCACCAAATCCAATTACTTTAAAGGGTAACTGTGGTCCAAAAATGACTTTAGGTAAATTGACATGAATTGCTTTCCTGTGTATTTTTGCAATTTACATTCATTTTTTACATAGTTTTTAAGATATTTACATGTATGTGTGATATGGTAGCAGCATGACCAGATCCCCTGCACTTTCTGCTTCCTGCTCTAAAACCATGTGAAAATCCCTCTTCCCTTTGTCTCCTTCTCCTTGTGAGCCCCCCTGGCCCCTCTCCTTGCAGTCCCCTTGAAACCCCCTCTGGCCCCTCCCACGCCTCCTTAAGTCACTGTAACTCGATCTCTAACTGGTTTCTTCTGCTTTCTCCTGCACTGAGCATGTTCCAAACGCAGATTAGAAGGAGGAAGTAGTGTTGTGACCGCAGATTCAGAACCTCCCACCCCCTAACTTTCTGATCAGTGATTTCTTCATATCATGGTCTGTGCAGCATATAGAGAGGTGGTTGATGGCTCATTTTAAAGGTAGGAACCTGGCCTTTTATTTAAAATCAACTTGTTTGGAGACCACAGTTCCCCTTTAACCAAGGCTACTGCAGAAACTTTACAGCAACATTTGGTTTCCCTTTTTGCAGTAATTGGGATACTCATTCTGTATATAATTAAATGTACTGGCACATAAAATGGGTAAGATCAAGAATGCACAGGCACAATATAGTAATATTTCAGACAATGATCCTTATGATTGTCTAGACTTATTAGTGACCTTTTTCACTGGTAGCATTTGGGGATCTGGCACAACAGGTGTATATATGAAAATATTTGTTTGCATTTCAACGGACAAAAAGGTTTTTAAATGGAAGACATGACACATTTTGTTAAAGACAATCATGCCTGGAGACATTAGATATATTGAGATCTGGCTTAAGGCAACCAAAGTTTCTCCAAGCTGGTATCTGAGCCGAGTTCAAATTTACAGATTTACAGACCACACAAGTGTGGTATTTTATGCGCCGAAGTTGGTTTAGATGTTGCCAGACACTTTTACAGATCTCAGAAACTTGCCCTTCATTTCCTTTGTCTGTCTATGGATTAATTTATTATCATTGTAAAAAGGATGAAGTGAAGGGTTCGATAAATTCAGATCAATTTTTATTGGCGTTTTGGGCTCAATGATAACACTGGGTACCCAGATATTGGTTAAAACATTATTTACAACAATTCAAAGGCCAGCTTCCTCTCAGGCACAGGATAAAGCTTGAAATGGTAACTCAGGGGCATATTTCAGAATTATGATTGGGTACTGTATAACCATGTGATCACAATCATTGAAAAATTGACCAATCAGAATTGGATTAGGACTTTCTGCATACCTATATAAAAAGCTGCAAACCTTCGCGAAGCTCAGAAGTCATCACAGTAGATGACAGAAGAAAGAAGAGGCCAGAAACATCGGTTCCGCTGAAGCCGGCAGTGCCAGCGATCTCACTTGCGGCCGCAGTGAGCTTGTCTGGCATCAGCAACTTCAGCGGTGTTGGTGTTGCTGGCTGTGAAGAACGAAGACATCCGATTAAGACGCCGGCATATCGGCCTCGTTGAAGCCACCGGCACCGGGGGTACCCCTGGCGGGCGCAGGGGTGCTTCTCGGGGTTGGTGGCCTCAGCGGAGTTGGTGTCACTGCTGCCGCTGGAGGGTCCCTCCACCCCTCCCAGTGGGTCCCTCCCTTCCCCTCCCCGCGAGTATGGGGCAGGGGGCTGGGAAGTGCTGCTGGGAGGGGGTCATGCGGCGGGTTGTTTCCACCGAAGGGGGCGAGGACGTGGTGCGTGTAAGCCCTGCAGCGAGGTGGGTGTGCCTCCCATGGCTGTTGCGACCACCCGCCCCAGGTTGGGCGTACACCCCCGCCCCGACCCCACCTTGAAGGTGGTGAATTGAAACGGCAGAGAGTAACGCCGCAAATCAGTTACCTCCGCTTTATAAATAGAAGGGAGCGGTAACTGATGCAATGATAACGAGGCATTACATTTTCACGGCCGGGTTTCGCCCTTTTATAAATCGCGTTAATAGCGATTTTGGCGAAAAGGGCAGGAAACCACCTTCAAGGTGGGAGTCGGGGTGGGGGTGTATGCCCAAACCATTTATAAATATGCCCCTTAGTGTCTAAAGAAACCTCTCAATCAAATTGAGTCCGAATTAGGATTTCGGATGATGATGATGATGAAGAAAGATTTAAACCAGAAGGAAAAAGAATTACAACATGGAAGGTAATTTTGTATACCGTATATACTCGAGTATAAACCGGCCCGAGTATAAACCGAGGTACCTAGTTTTAGCTAAAAAAGGGGAAAAAGATATTGACTCGAGTATAAACCGAGGGTGGTTATATTTGCCACTTAAGATGTTTGGAAACTACAACTCCCAGAATGCTTTATTGCTTTAAGTGACAAATACTTTCAAATAGGGGTAAATCCTCCTTTATTTGTGCATACAGTATGCACAAATAAAGAAGGTTTTACTCTTATTTGTGACATAATGCCCTGGTGTCCGTGGTATTCTCCTACCTTGTCCGGCGGCCGCTTCGCTCCTCGCTCTGCATCCCTCAGTGCGCATCCGGATTGATGTCACTACTTCGGCGCCGCAAAGTGAGAGGCGCCAGTGTGACATCATCCGGATGCACCTGAGGATGCGTATCGCGCTGCCGCCGTACAGTAGGAGAAACTTTGACCGAGTATAAACCGAAGTAAGATTTTCAGCTTTTTTTTAAAGCCTGAAAACCTCTGTTTATACTCGAGTATATACGGTACTTCCTGGATTTTAGTTTTAATATTGTCAATTGGATTTCTACTTAATTATTTTATTTACAGAATCGACTTAGGCTACGCCGTCTCAATGAAGTGGTTCAATGGTGTCCTTGTAGGGCTTTTCTAATAAGTGTTATTATGCAGGTACCTAAAAGTTAATTACATTATTTTCTAAATCACTGTTCGGTAAGTATTACGATGAAATCCCATGGGGCTGTTCGGAGCTATCTCGAGCCAGAGAAGCTGTTTCTAGAAGTGAAGAAGGAATGAAAGACCTGCAACAAAAAATAGTTTATCTTAGGAGCAGTGAGGTCTACCAACCTCCAACAGATTCCAACTACCAAAACTTCCGAAACTGAAAAGCCATGAAAGATCTTGTTAAAGACAACGTTATAGTGGGTGGGATGGGCGGATTAACAACAGAATGTGTTACTGAAAATCAGTTTGCCTTGATTGAATTCCCTGTGGCGCAGAGCCGATGTAAATGATAAATGAATTGTAAAAATGTTTTAATTCATTTAAAATGCATGTCTCCCGATTTACTAATCGCAAAGCAGCGCTCCCTAGCGCACTTTTAAAAAGCGTGATCGGCTTGCGCTAAAAGCGTGTCAGTGTGGCCTAGCCCTAGTGTGGTGATGCAGAGATCTCAGTTTGGGTGTTACTGGAGAGCCTGGGAGTTCTTTCCTGTTGGATGGGAAGACCCAGTGAGTTTACCCGCTTTTATTTTTAAACCCCTGCTGAAGTAAGCTACTGGGCTTTATGAACTGTAATTACCAGAAGGAAAGTGAAATTATTTATGTTTGTTTGATTTTACAATTGCTGCAAGCCAAGCATCCTAGGAGGGTTTTTGACACCTGAAACAACGTCATGCGGCCTATTGGTAGATGGGGGGCAGCCACGTGAAGCGGTGGCTTATCATGGCGTTAGCGTGTGGCGATGGTGTGGTGCTGACTTGACACTGACTGGTAAACTGGAGGGCTGACTTATCACTGATTGGTAGCCTGGTGCTGAAATGCAGTATTGCAAAAGGAGATTTTTTAACTGCAACTGCCGCCTTTTAATGTTCTTCAGGGGTCATGCCCTGAGCAAATGTTTCAGTTTGTCGTTCATGGTAGGGGCAACCCCTGCAAGCGTGTTATGTTTGTAAATAAAGCCTTTTCCTGACATCTGCAGTGGCCTGAGTGTTTTTGACCATGCCTTAAACCCCCAATCACAAGCTGGTGGCTCAGATCAGGCAGGCAAACAGCACAGAAAAAGACTAGCATTTTTTGTTGGTTGATTTTCCCCACTATGGAGGAGTGCATACGCCTGTGAAATATCCAATGTCATCAAACCGTGCACGCACAGCTCCGATGCTTGTCTTGCACAGCTGGTTACTAAGTAGTTACAACCCGACTTGCTGACAGGTCCCCAGATTGGATTGTGCTGAATATTGAGGTCACTTCTTGGTGAACTCAGAAGGTGGGTTAGTCATGGGGACCCAAGACTGCAGATGCTTGTGTCAAACATGGTAGAGTGATATATTTTTGTCAAGGACCTACGGATGTTGATGTTGATAGCGTGTCCCTTCCTGTGGAATGTGACTATCTTCTACTTCAAGGAAAGGACTTACCTGGAACTCTGAAGTGAGGGTGAAAGTCAGGGAGGACAGTTTAGAGACACCAGCGATGACCCAGGAAGGCCCCAGCTTCTCTCAAAGGTCAGGAGCTATTCAGTGTTGGGGGTGTAATGCAAGGTGTAATGTAATGTAATGTTTCCCCATTTATCGGTTAATGATACAACAGCTTTTTGTATCGTGTTACTCAGATGTGTGGGGAAATTAGAGTTGCATACAACATTTTGATTTGCTGAGTCAGTGGCAGAAAAGCTGCCAGAGGAGTTTAAAAAGAAGATAGTAACTTAAAATTTAAATGTTAGCATTATCTAAACATTCTGTACAAGGGACATGTTAAATATACCCAAAACTACACAAGCCAGGGTGGAATATAAGGTTAATTTATGGTAAATGTGAATGCTTGTTAACAGTGTTCTACCTTTATAAATGTACATAGCACACATACAGGCTTATTCAATAAAAGTTCTTATCAAGGGACATGTTAAATATACCCAAAACTACACAAGCCAGGGTGGAATATAAGGTTAATTTATGGTAAATGTGAATGCTTGTTAACAGTGTTCTACCTTTATAAATGTACATAGCACACATACAGGCTTATTCAATAAAAGTTCTTATTGTTTAAAATGGTGCTAATTTTGCCCAAACCAATCAGATGTTGGCTTTCAAATGTTAAATAATATCTGATTGGTTGGGGCAAAACTAGCACCATTTTAAACGATAAGAACTTTTATTGAATCTAAATCTAGTTTTTTAAGCTACAAATA
>CM033474.1:94221039-94278035 GCA_019447015.1 Hymenochirus boettgeri
GCAACCAAAGTTTCTCCAAGCTGGTATCTGAGCCGAGTTCAAATTTATAGAATAACAGACCACACAAGTGTGGTATTTTATGCGCCGAAGTTGGTTTAGATAAGAACTTTTATTGAATCTAAATCTAGTTTTTTAAGCTACAAATACTAAGGCTTATCTACAAAGCTTTGCAGAGAAATAGTACATGTGGAGTCTATGAGGAAATTCACTGCTGCTGTATGTAAAGTAAATTAGTGCAATACAAACTCCTACTATTGTAACGCTTTCTACTGCATCAAAAATGTTGGGTTAACTTTAGAGTAACTATTGGCAGGGTGGGATCAATACTGACCTACTTGCAGAGGAGACCCTTACAGCCCAACTCAATTGCAACCAAAGAAAGAAGTGGAAGATATATATATAAACAAATTTGTGCAACACTCGTTGAATATTTATTTCATATAAATCATAATTTTCAGGTATAAAACAGGCAACGTTTCGGTAGTATCCACTACCTTTCTCAAGCCATATTAGAATGATGTCAATTACCTATTCATTAACAATCCTTATAAGGCCTGTGCGAATTACATGACCTTATCACATGACACATATCAATTAAAATTCAATGCGGCAAGTAGGGAAGTCACCCGTATTATAGAAACATTGGCACATCCTGTGACAGTCCTATCCGGACATTGTTGAATTTCAGGATATGCCAATTGTAGCCAATAGGAGAGCTACTACTATAGGCAATAAGTTGGTTAAAGTGGATGTTCCTAAAAAATCACACCTGACCTTCCTGGGGGCACCCAAATTTGGGATGTTCCCTTGCAGGTCATGTGTACAATGCACTTTTGTACAAAAACTTAAAAGTTCATACATCCGACCACTTAAGGGACTTATGAGCTTAAAAGATTTTTTTACATGTGAGACGGATTTTTGCATTTATGAATTAAGGTGTCCCTGCTGGTTGCTCTATGTTGGGGTGAAAAGTATATCTGATGACTGTGTTTTCTATATTTAACTCCATGTTGGACTGTTATATATATGGATGCTTTGGATGATTTTAATTGATGTGTATCATGTGATAAGGTTGTGTGATTCGCGCAGGATTGTTAATGAATAGGTAATTGACATCATTCTAATATGGCTTGAGAAAGGTAATGGATACTACTGAATCTTCGCCTGTTTTTTTACCTGAAAATGATGATTTATAGAAATAAATATTCAACGAGTGCTGCACAAATTAGTTTTTTTCTATACTTATCAGAGGACTGCAGGTTATCCTCACCTGCGCGTGTGCACAACCTCATAAATTGTGGAGTGGAGTGCTGTTGTTATACTTAACCTATATATATATATATATATATATATATCATTATATAAATAAAATTATATCTTCATAGGAGAATTGCATTGAGTTTTTAGGAGCTGCCAATGTGGTGGGGGGTAATGAATTAACATATAGGAAAGGTGTATATGTATGGTGTGTACTATCTCAATATTACCATTTAAATGACCATCATAAATGTATATAAAGTATAGCACAGAATTATATTAGAAACACAAAATATCAAATACATAAATTACATTACAGAGCTGAGATTCCTATTTCAAAATGGAATGGTCAAATGGCAGCTTAAACCACACCCCTGTATCTGTTCCATGTGAAAGGAAGTGTTCCAGAAAAAGTTTCTGTCTGCTAACAGGATATGATGTGTATTGTAATGGACATATACACCAAGGCTCTTCATATACCACCTCCAGCTGCAGGTGGTGTCAGTGAGTAATAAAAGACAAGACATCCTGCTCTCTAGGTAGGAGTACAGAAAGTGAAAGTAGATTGTGGTGTGTGCTTTGGAGCGATATTGACTGCAAACTGTGTATAAGACACTGTGTATAAGATCTGTGATAAAACTTGTGTATAGATCTGTTAACCTGTTGGGAGGACAGATTACTGGACAGACAAATTACCTTATGGATACAAACTCTGAGGTAAAGATAAATGTACACAACTTACAAGGACCACAATATACAGGCACGGTCAATATTCAAAGTGGTGCACCATAGACTGGGACACCCCTGATTATTGCACATGTTATGTGGGGAACCTGTTTATGTGCACTGTCTGCTTTGTGCCAGATCACCAGAGTAACCCACTGTGTGCCATGCTACCCATAATCCTTCCATAAAGCAGTGATCTGGTACAAATTGGAGTTGCAGCGGTGCTGGTAATACCATTTATTCTCCATGTTTTCTCTGTATATTTGTTCTCTGTATTAAAGGGTATCTATACCAAAAAATAGGTTATTTTAAATTGACCATAACTGGAAACTATAATTCTTCCCAACCACCACTGCATCATTTTTTTGTTGATCTGTGTTGATCTGCCCCCTATTTCTTTAGATATCCAATCTAAAATTTCTTATATTTCAGCTGTCAATCAAGTTCCTTGCTCTCAAAAACTATTTTTTGGTGAGTAGTTTTACTGTAGCTGGAAGGGTGACAGAGTTTTGACCATTGAAAGGCTGTGTGCAGGACATTTGCTAAACATGCAGGTCTGAGAATAGATCCAGGTCATCCTCCCACAATGTGCAGTTTAACCTAAACAACACCATTTTTTTTATTGAAAGCTCGGGGTCATGCTTTCTGTGATACCAACATTAAGTGCACAAACATGCAAGTGGTTCGGGACCTGTCTGCCTCTCCCTTATGCCCGTAGCTGTTAAGCTGTAGGGGTAGAGAGAGGCTACTTAAGTACCTTCAGCTAGTAGGCATCAGGAACTTTTCCAAACTTGTTCTCCCTTTCTGCTCCAAGGAACCACCAGGAATCATCCAGGGGGAGCCCAAATAAGATTAACCCGAAGGTCCTAAAAAGGACCCAGGCAATCCCAAAATACATGAACAAACACACACACTCTCCATCTATTCACCTGCCTGACAGCTAGAATCTAGAGTGTCTTCCATATCTACTCGAGTATAAGCTGAAGTTTTGTGGCTTTAAAAAAAGCCTCACCTCTCTGTCGCTCGCTCCGCATCTCCTGCTGACATCACTACTCGGTGCCTTTCACTTCCTGGTGCCGAGCAGTGACATCAGGCGGGCAGATGTAGAGCGAGTGGCAGCCAGCAAAGAGGTGAAGATTGAAGAAAGAAGACTGCCCAGGTAAGCGAACACTGAACTGGGGGGGACAGTAATCCCATACAGGAACCCCCAATACCTTTACACTACAGATGTTTGGAAACTAACATCTTAGTTTCCAAACATCTACAGTGGAAAGGTATTGGGGGTTACTGTATGTGATTACTGTCCATTTAAAGGGTAACTAATGCCTAAAAGGAATACAGAATCAGGAGGATGATATAGTTAAAAATATTTCCTTCTGATTCTGTATTGTTTTAAGGCATTAGTTGCCCTTTAAATAGACAGCAGAATTCCCATACAGTAATAGCCAAATCCAGTATGGCTATTACTGTATGGGACTACTGTATGGGAATTCTACTGTCTATTTAAAGGGCAACTAAAGCCTCAGAACAATACAGAATCAGAAGCCATTAGTGGTCGTAATTTCAACCCTCGGATTATACTTGAGTCAATCAGGTTTTCCTGATTTTTGAGCCACAATAGGTACCACGGCAGTCAGCTTATACTCGAGTATATACAGTAAGTGGAATAAACCTGCAGGTCTGAGAAAAGACCCAGGCAATCCTGCCACAATGTACAGTTCAAACTAACCAGCACCATTGGGCAACCTGAGATCCTATACAGGATTCAGATTTACATGCTAGGATCATAATCATTATTACTTACCATGGCAAGTTCCAGATTTACAGTTGCTATGGTGTTAGGAGAGCACAGTATACTGATTGGCTATAAAGTTTAAGGAGAGGTAGGAGGTTAAAGGAGCTAAAAGTTCCACACAGAGTATAAAATAAAATAGAGCCTTCTTATAACAGAAGGTACCTCATAGCCTCATGTTATTATAATAGCATTGCCCTAATAATCTAACATACACACACATATTTTTCCCTCCCATGTTATCCAGAGAAAGATACATAGTATCATCCTTTATGTCCTCTTTCCTACATACACACCACTTCCTGTGTAGCATACAAAAAGTTTTTTTCTGATTGGCTAAGACTGTCACATGTTTTACAAGCAGCACATCATTGGATTTTATACTGACATTACCACTTCCTTTCAGTATTGACTATCCCATATTAAAATAGGAATCTCAGCTCTGTAAGTAAGTTTATGTATTTTGTATAAGTTATATATTTTGTGTATTTTGTACCTACTATAAGTCAGTGCTATACTTTATATACATTTATTTATGGTTATTTAAATGGTAATAGTGAGATAGTACACACATTCATAAACACCTTTCCTATATGTTATATGCTATACCCCCCACCTCATTGGTAGCTCCTAAAAAAAAAAAAATGCAATCTCCGATGAATATATAAATATATTTATATAATATAAAGTATTTCATATTAACTACCTGGATAAGTCGGGATTTATAAATTCCTGCTCAGTGTTTGATTTGAATATTTTTGTTGGAACCAAATACCTGAGTGCCTTTAATTCTAGCGTATTGTGGGTGTAAGGGATTATCACTGCAGTTTTTAAAACTGCTACTCAGGTATAGAATTTTATCTGCATTATGTTAATATTATCTGCATTATATTAATACAAGACACATAGAACTCAGTCTCAGAGTATGCAAAGTAATGAGCAATTCACAGCTCAACAGCATGGTACCTGCTTTTTACTGGTGCTCATGAGCTTGCCTTTAATATGAAACTGACTTTTTGTAACTACTAAGGCTAAAGGTTAGGACCCAGCTGAATAAAGCAAACCATGACGTGGTTGCTGGGATTAAAATAATTTGGCCAAGTTATTAAACTAATTGCTTTAAATTCACTGGCAAGCAGTTACAATTCACTGGTAACATTAAATGTAAGCAAATTAGTTGGATGTGCACTAGGCTTCTATTTTTTTTATATATCAAATAAGTGTATGGCCAGTATAAGGCAGGTCCACTATGACATTAGAATGCTTGTCGCTACATTTCAAGATTCTATTGTACATATTTAATAGTTTGCATCTAGTAACATTAAAATATCTAGGGGTGGATCTTTTTCCTCTATTGTTCATATTTTCCCGAATAGTATACCAAATAGGGTGTTAAAATAAGTATGTGGCTTTTGGTTGAAAAACTGCAAATAAATGAGAGGACACTGGCATGTGTAGGGAAGCTCCCCCCCCCCCCCCCTCCATCCCTCAGAAGCCCTCTTTGCTGCTGGGTGCCCTACCTCTAAACATACGATAGGGCACCCTATCCCAACCCAAACCGCTTTTGATTAAAAAGTGTGCAGAACTCTACTTACAATCCTTTCCCACAGTGTTCTGTATTGCGGCAGCTGCGTCTCTGATTAGCTGCCAATCTGAGATTCAGCTGCCTGTCCAGCCCCCTGCTTTCAGCTCCGGGACCAAAGAGGAGCGTGTTACGTTGCCACGATTGTGGGATCCCTGCAAGGTAAGATAACAGGTAAACCCTGTTTGCGTTATTGAATCTCTCTGAGTATCTTTATTCCTAATAGCAAAAAACATGTTACTTCTATAAACTGGGCTACAAATAATAATAACAAATGTGCAAAAATTGTCCTGTAAATGGCCTTCAACTACTGGACTACTCACAGAAGTGACTGAAGGAATCTAGGTCAGTACAAGGGTTTATATTGTTAGATATATTATATAAGGGATAATACGCTACCTACAGTGTAATATAAGAATATTATGCCACCGAGGAGTTCCATGACCATATAGCTTTTATACAGGTCATGGAACTCCGAGTTGAAGTAAATCCATATATTACACTGTAGGTAGCATATTATTTCTTGTAATACATATGGCAAGCCAAAAAATAAAAACCTGCCCATTACTGTCTCTCCCCCCTCCCTGTATTGGTCATTTATATAGGAATCCCTGTTTAGTGTATAAATAGTTAATTATTAATTCCTATTGAAAAGAGAAAGAAGGGCCGAACATTGTCTGCCAATAAAAAACATGGATTCTTATATAAATGACTAATACAGGGAGGAGAAGACAGTGGGAGGGGCAGTGGAATACAGGAAGTCACTCAGTGACATCACTGAGTGATTGTAATATAGATTCTCACCACTGCACCTTCCCATTGAAAATGCCTAGCCTTATGTATTATATAAGGGATAATACGCTACCTACAGTGTAATATAAGGATATTACGCCACAGAGGAGTTCCATGACCATATAGAAGCACGAGGCCGCAGGCTGAGGTCATGGAACTCCAAGGTGAAGTAAATCCATATATTACACTGTAGTTAGCGTATTATTTCTTATAATACATAAGGCCAGCCAAAAAAAATTCACCCAAGGAAAGGTTTTTTTGTTTAATGGAAGCAGTGTCCCTGCTTGTATTACACAACATACTGCGCTAAAGGGACAATAAAATTATGTAGTACATAAAAACATTTTAAATCCCTAAAGTTACTGCCTCCTCCCCTAGTACACTAAGGCATGCTCAGTGTGATGCTCTGTGTGATTTACCCAGACAAATAATTTTTTTAATGCACACATTTGATATTTGGCCAGTGCACGACAAACAAATGAACTTCCACTGCAGCTGCCAATCGCACATATATGGTTGCTTGGTTGGGCATTGACAGGAATTCCTTCCAACGGATCAACTTACGACTCCTGACTGTGCGCTAATACACATGTGATTTTTGAAATGCTAAACTGGGTAGCTTTATGTACAGTATTTACAGGTTTTATTGATTTCGTATAGCATAGTAAAGTATTTGAGGTTGAATAAAGACATACCTCCATCCAGTCCAACCCATCTAGCAATATCCTCATTTCCTGCCTAACTGGTGATCCAGAAGAAGGCAAAAAAACCCACCAAATTTATGAAAGGGAAAAAAATTCCTTCCTGGCAATCGGAAATATACATGGATAATCTCTACTTTATATATCAATACCAGTAACTTGCAACATTCCTTGTTTGCAGAAACTCATCCAGATTTTTTTAAAAACTGTCCAATGAACCTGCCATAACAACGTCCACTGGATGACCGTTCCATAATTTTACCGTTCTCACAGTGAAAAACCCTTTCCGAACTTGAAAGCTAAACTTCTTTTCTTAAAGTCTTAAGGGATGTCTGCGTTTTCCTCTGGCATGTTCTATTGGTGAACAATGCCCCAAACAGTTTATTGTATGGCCTGTTAATGTATTTATCAACAGTAATCATATCCCCATGCAAACGCCTTTTCTCTAGCATACATAGTTATAACATCCAATCTCTCTTTATATTCAAGCTCTCCCAACCCCCTTATAAATTTAGTTGCCCTTCTCTGACCTCTTTTTATTTCAAAGATGTCCTTTTTGTACACAGGATTCCAAATTTGCACTGCATATTCCAAATGAGGCCTCATCAATGCTTTGTAAAGAGGGAGAATAACATTCTTCTCCCTTGAATCCATACCTCTCTTTATACAACACAATTCCATGCTGGCTCTACCTGTAAGTTTGTTATCCACAAAAACGCAGAGATCCTATTCCAACAGGGATTCACTTAACCAGTTGCGCAACTAGGAATCACTGGGCCCCCAGCAAACCTATGATGGGGCCCCCCTGCGGTTTCTCCCCCTGCTCCCCTGTAATTACGCCCCTGCACTTAACACAGAGCCATTTATAGTATATGCAGCATGACAGGTATAACATTTTGTTGCCCTCTCCTTCCTCAGCTATTCTTGGATCTTTTGCTTCTGTGACCCATTCAGAAGTCTTTCGCCTGCTTCTATCATGTCCGCTCATGACCTGTCCTCTTGATCCCATGCCCTCTGTATTACTGAAGCACTGTAATCATGTGCTTGCCCCCATACTCACCCACATATTCAACGCCTACATTGCATCTGGAATTTTCCCTTCTGTCTGCATGCCCGTGTTAAGCCCATACTAAAAAAAGCCCTCGCTGGACCCCTCTTGTTTAGCCAACTACCGCCTGGTCTCTCTCTTACCGATAGCCTCCAAACTTCTAGAACGTTTAGTCTTCTCCCGTTTCGCTAACTAACTTCATGCTCATAACCTATTGGATCCTTTGCAATCTGTATTCCGTCCTGCGCATTCCACTGAGACAGCCCTGTGTAAGTTTGTAAATGATCTGCAGGTTGCAAAGGCCAATGGTCACTTTTCTATTCTTATCCTCCTTGACCTCTCCTCTGCTTTCGACATAGTCGATCATTCCCTCCTTATGTGTATACTTCATTCTTTGGGCATTCGGAATGAAGTGGCATCATGGTTTCTATCCTATCTCTCTGACAGAACTTACTCGGTATCTTATGCTAGCAATACCTCTTCTTCGGTTCCTCTTGGTGTGGGGGTCCAGCAGGGGTCTGTTCTTGGACCCTTATTGTTCTCCCTCTACACTATTTCCTTGGGAGATGTTATTACCTCTTTTGGCTTCAAATATCATTTATATGCAGACAATACACAAATCTACTTGTCCACCCCTACGCTAACTCCTGACATCCAATCACGTGCCCCCGACTGCTTCCTTGCCATCTCCTCCTGGATGTCTCAACGCTACCTCAAATTAAATCTTTCTAAAACTGAACTGATTCTTTTTCCACCTAAACCTGGTCCTGTCCCATCTTTCTCCATCTCTGTTGACAATACCCCCTTTTCCCCTATACAATCTGCACACTGTCTAGGGGTAATTATTGACTCCTCTCTCTCCTTTTCTAACCACATTAACTATGTTGTGAAAACCTGCCGCTTCTTCCTTCACAATATAGCCAAAACTCGCAGGTTCCTTTTTCTCCAGTCCACCACCATGCTTATGCATGCTCTCGTCCTATCGCGCCTGGACTATTGCAACCTACTACTTTCTGGTCTTCCTGCTTCCCATATCTCTCCCCTTCAGTCTATAATTAACTCTGCCACACATTTTGTTTCGCTCTCTAATAAACCGGATCCCAAATCTCCTCTGTACCGGACATCAACCTGGCTCCCCCTTAAACAGCGCATTGTATACAAAGTCCTTCTCCTAACATTTAAATCCCTTCGCTCTGCTGCTCCTCCTTATATTTCCTCTCTAGTCTCCCCATATGTTCCTGCCCGTACCCTCCGCTTATCACAGAACCAGCTCCTGTACAGACCCCCCACTCGTACTGCTTTCTCTCCCCTTAAACCTTTCTCTCTTGTGGCTCCCGTCCTCTGGAATTCTATTCCCCTCTCTCTACGTCAAGAAACCTTTATTTGCAGGTTTAAATCTATCCTTACATTCTACCTATATGGTAACCAGCACAGTATATGATTGTTTTATTTGCACTGCATATGTCTCACTCCAGCACTTATACACATTCCGTTGTATCTGTATGTTACCCACCTAACTAGATTGTAAGCTCTATGGGGCAGGGACCTCCTTACCTCTTGTGGCAAAGCTCTAGCACTTCTATTTATATAATTGATATATTTATGTACTGAACTATCTATGTATTTATCCCCCTTGTATGACTTTATTTTATTTTGTTACTGTACAGCGCTGCGTCCCCAAGTGTGCTTTATAAATAAACTATACATACATACATACATTAGTTGGTTTGATTGAAATTTGATTGTCCATTCTAAACAACAATTTCTGGTAAAATTTGTATTTGCCTGGAAATCATTAATTTTATTTAATATTTGTGCAAAATAAATACATTACTACAAAATACAACTGGAATAGCTGTGGCTCTGTAAATTGAAGCAAAATGTTTTAATTTATTGAAACCTTTGCTATCTTAACAATAAGCATATTCTTTTAAATATATTTATTCAAGGCACATTTTTTCTGTTTTGCAAGTTGGGTCCCATTTCGTTCAACTGTTAATGTTGGGTTTACATACGTGTTTTAGAAATGAGATGCTGTGTAAAAGAAAGGGTGTAAAATTGTTGCTTCTGGCTAAATCATTTTGCTCTAATCACAATGAAAAGCCCCAGAATGCAATATGGGGTTAACAATCGTTGCTTTTACTATTATTCCAAAACTCAAAAAACTGAGGATTCAAATGTTTCAGGACCATAAAGGCAATTTCTTGAATTGTCGATAATAAATGTTTTTTTTATGTATTTAGTTTGCAACCAGAAAGTCTTAATTATTTTGGCTTTTGGCATTCACTTGTAAAAAAAAAGGGGGATTGTTCCAAATACAACAGAACACGCCGACTCAGCATAACCTTGAATAATGCAATGGTTGGACTTTAGAGTAGGTCGCAGATAAATATTTTAGCTGACATTATCTGGAAAATTAATTTAAGACATAATATTTTTAAAAAATCTTACAAGCGGAATATTCATGTTGATAATGTATGCTACTATATCCATTTTAAAGGGCCACTAAACCCTTTTCATTTACCTTTGTATACATTTAATGGAAATTATAACTGTAAAATAATAATCTTGTTACTGATTCCCCTAATTTTCTTAATAAGCTTAGAGAGATGCAATACTTACCCTCTGCGCTCCCTTTTGGTTTCTTGCGATGGGGTAATCACCAAGTTATTACATCTCGGGAAGGAGGCAGGTAAGGAGCTTGGAGGTTAACGACCACAATTTAAACAACGTACTAATTACTGTAAAGCAAAAACAAATGTTTGGGGTTTTACATTGGGCTAATTCAAAATGGAACGGGCCCAGGAAATATGGAGTTAAACCCATATTATCTCGATATTACTTGGGAAGATTGGGTTTAAATCCATTTTACCCCAGTGCACATTATTTTACATCTCCATGCAAATATCTTAAAGTCATAAGGTCCCTCGCTGCTCTCTTTCAGCTTTTTCAGGTGGTAGCCATAAGTCACGGCTAATGACTTAAGACGGCTGCCCAAGCCAGCTCCTTTAGGACTGCATGAGCTCACATAGAGCTCAAAAGGCTGTAAAGGAGGTGGCAGAGAGCAGAGAGGGACAAGAGGACATCAAGGTCAGATATTTTGACTTAAATAAACCAGGGAGAAAAGTATTGCAAAAAAGAGTTATGTTTGTGAAGGGGTGAACAGCGTTTATAGTGCTAAATGTTCCATCTGTTATTTGAGCACTCTCGATGTAATTTTCTTATATTAGTTATAAAGGACACAACACATGGAGCAATTATCAGTTACTGTTACTACATCATTTGGCCACCATAATTCGTAGATCTAACTACTGTCCCTGCCACTTAGGGCCCGCAATGGCAGGGTTCCTTGGGAATAAGAGGGCCCGCTATTAGCTGTTTTTAAACAGCTGATTGCACGTATGTTTTAAACTGCTGCCAGTTCTATTCCGGTCTGCTCAACAGCTGATCGTGCGTACCTTTACTGCTTAGCACGATCAGCTGTTTAAAATCAAATGAAAGAGGGGTGTGTGTCATGGGCCTGGCCACCAAACTTGCAGGGGGCCTGGGGCCCTGTAGTTTTGTTGTTGTTTGTAGATATCACATTGAAGCTGGTTCATGATGTACAGCTTGTTGAAATCAGAGAAAAATACTACTAGAAGGAACAGATGGCATCAGATTGGCATGATACTATCATACTGTATATGTATGCCCTGCGACCGATCCCCATACAGTGTATGGGAGATTAGTCTGATTGGTAGGGACTCCAAGCTCTCCGAATTTTTTACAAGCTAGTACATGGCGCGTAATGCTGACATGCTTCTAAGAACCCACCCTTTGGACACTTTTCTTAGTGAACTAGTTCTAAAGGTTATATCCTGCAAGAAATCTAACAAGCTTGGCAGGAAGCCCAGACTTTGAGAATTGGCAGAAGTCTGCATAAGGTGAATCAATGTATTTTTACAAAATGAATAGGCTTATTGGAAGGGCAGTTTTAAATTGTGAAGACATTTAAAGCAGCGCTAAGTCTTATGCCACACTACGCCAGATGGTAGCGAGTGGGAAAAGCACATACATGCAAGTTTTTCCGCATGTTGCCTCCTGCTTGTGCTGCGATCTGGACAATGTTCTGCAATCGTTCCACATGCGGTTTACAGAAAAATGGTGATCACATAAGTTCCAAAAAGAAGATCACAGTACAACGCAGCGCACCTGCCAGACCAATTGGTCAACAGTGTTCGCTTTTTAACGTGCGATCCGATCACAATCATGGCTCATTTTCAGAAAAAATTGTCTTGCTGGTTAATTTCAAGTTTGCATGTATGTCTATAGTTGGGGAAGAAAATCAGCTGCTTTTTCAGTATCTCACTCCACTAGCGAAACTGCAGGGGTCTGGGCCCCCTTGAAAGTTTTGTGGCAGGCCCCTGAACCTAGTTCGAGGGTGTACAAAACTAGTCGCCTTAATAACTGAACGGCTCTGAACACAATTATGACAAGGAACCATACCTTTCTTAGTAGACTTAAGCCACATATTATTCCCTTTACAATTGTCTCCATTATCTCCCACCTGACAAGAACGATTCAATCTAGAGCCAATAGTATCTCCCCTTCTATAAGAAAACATAGGAGGTAATTTAAATTCCAAAACATTAGGGTATGAATTCTTCAATACATTCCAATGTTTAGTGAGAACCTTTCTGATTGGACCACATTGTTGGTTAAAGTCTGAAACAAAAGGAATTCTATGTATAGACTGAGTACTTCTAACATATTCACCTATTTGTTGTATGTGTGACAGGGACATGGTGACAGGGAGGATAGACTAAAAAAGAAGGAAGTTTGGTGGGTGAAAAAATTGCAAACTTTGGCACCTATGGGACTAAATATTGATTATGATTTATTTTTGTTTCTTTGATGTTCTTTATCTGTGTGAATTGTTTTGAAGATATCTGTAATTGGGATACTCATTCTGTATATAATTTTAAATGTACTGGCACATAAAATGGGTAAGATCAAAGAATGCAACAGGCACAATATAGTAATATTTCAAGACAATGATCCTTATGATTGTCTAAGACTTTTAGTGACCTTTTTCACTGGTAGCATTTGGGGATCTGGCACAACAGGTGTATATATGAAAATATTTGTTTGCATTTCAACGGACAAAAAGGTTTTTAAATGGAAGACATGACACATTTTTGTTAAAGACAAATCATGCCTTTGGAGACATTAGATATATTGAGATCTGGCTTAAGGCAACCAAAGTTTCTCCAAGCTGGTATCTGAGCCGAGTTCAAATTTAGCAACCAAAGTTTCTCCAAGCTGGTATCTGAGCCGAGTTCAAATTTACAGATTAACAGACCACACAAGTGTGGTATTTTATGCGCCGAAGTTGGTTTAGTAACAGACCACACAAGTGTGGTATTTTATGCGCCGAAGTTGGTTTAGATGTGCCAGACACTTTTACAAGATCTCAGACACTTGCCTTTCATTTTATTAGTCTGTTGAGTGGTCTTGTTTATGGATTTATGTATAATCATTTCAAAAAAGATGAAGTGGAAGTGTTCGATAAATTCAGATTCATTTTTATTGGCGTTTTGGGCTCAATGATAACACTGGGTACCCAGATATTGGTTAAAACATTATTTACAACAATTCAAAGGCCAGCTTCCTCTCAGGCACAGGATAAAGCTTGAAATGGTAACTCAGGGGCATATTTCAGAATTATGATTGGGTACTGTATAACCATGTGATCACAATCATTGAAAAATTGACCAATCAGAATTGGATTAGGACTTTCTGCATACCATGGGCTGTTCGGAGCTATGACTCGGAGCCAGAGAAGCTGTTTCTAGAAGTGAAGAAGGAATGAAAGACCTGCAACAAAAAATAGTTTATCTTAGGAGCAGTGAGGTCTACCAACCTCCAACAGATTCCAAACTACCAAAAACTCCGAAACTGAAAAGCCATGAAAATCTTGTTAAAGACAACGTTATAGTGGGTGGGATGGGCGGATTAAAAACAGAATGTGTTACTGATAAATCAGTTGCCTTGATTGAATTCCCTGTGGGGCAGAGCCAGATGTAAATAGATAAATGAATTGTAAAATGTTTAATTCATTTAATAAATGCATGTCCTCCGATTTACGAATCGCAAAGCAGCGCTCCCTAGCGCACTTTTAAAAGCGTGATCGGCTTGCGCTTAAAAGCGTTTCAGTGTGGCCTAGCCCTAAGTGTGTGATGCAGAGATCTCAGTTTGGGTGTTACTGGAGAGCCTGGGAGTCTTTCCTGTTGGATGGGAAGACCCAGTAGAGTTACCCGCTTTTATTTTTACCCCTGCTGAAGTAAGCTACTGGGCTTTATGAACTGTAATTACCAGAAGGAAAGTGAAATTATTATGTTTGTTTGATTTACAATTGCTGCCAAGCCAAGCATCCTAGGGATTTTGACACCTGAAACAACTTCTATTGGTAGATGGGGGGCAGCACGTGAAGCGGGCATGGCTTTATCATGGCGTTAGCGTGTGGAGATGGGTGTGGTGTGCTGACTTGACACTGACTGGTAAACTGGAGGGCTGACTTATCACTGATTGGTAGACTGGTGCTGAAATGCAGTATTGCAAAAAGGAAGATTTTTTTAACTGCCGCCTTTTAAATGTTTCTCAGGGTCATGCCCTGAGCAAATGTTTCAGTTTGCTTCATGGTAGGGGCACCCCTGCAAGCGTGTTATGTTTGTAAATAAATGGCCTTTTCCTGGACATCTGCAGTGGCCTGAGTGTTTTGACCATGCCTTAAACCCCCAACTACACAACTGGTGCTCAGATGCAGGCAACAAAGCACAGAAAAAAGACTAGCATTTTGTTGGTTGATTTTCCCCACTATGGAGGAGTGCATAGCTGGAAATATCAATGTCATCAACCGGCACACTCTCAGATGCTTGATCTTGCACAGCTGGTTACTAAGTAGTTACAACCCGACTTGCTGACAGGTCCCCAGATGGATTGTGCTGAATATTGAGGTCACTTCTTGGTGAACTCAGAAGGTGGGGTAGTCATGGGGACCCCAAGACTGCAGATCATCTTTGTCAAAAGGTAGAGTGATATATTTTTGTCAAGGACCTACGGATGTTGATGTAAGAGCGTGTCCCTTCCTGTGGAAGTGACTATCTTCTACTTCGAGAAAGGACTTACCTGGAACTCTGAGTGAGGGTGAAAGTCAGGAGGACAGTTTAGAGACCCAGCGATGACCCAGGAAGGCCCATCTTCTCTCAAAGGTCAGGATCTATTCAGTGTTGGGGGTGTAATGCAAGGTGTAATGTAATGTAATGTTTCCCCATTTATCGGTTATAATACAACAGCTTTTTGTATCGTGTTATTCTCAATGTGTGGGGAACATTATGAACAACTGGCTGTACCTCAAAACTTCACGCGGTTGGCATTGGACATGGCAAATAATGAACACTGGGAGGACACTTAGGGGGGCTTAAAAAACTGAAGCACTTACAAGAGTGTGCTTCTCCAATATGAACATCAGTTTTCGAAACCCCTTAGTGCCTCTTCCTATCCTGAAAAAAACATTGAACGAATTTGCCTGGACTTGTTGTGGTCCCCTTTAGGACATTAATACATATTGGTTATTCTTGATTATGCCACTAGATACCCTGAGGCCATTCCTTTGAGGAATACCTCGTCCAAGACAATTGCTCGAGATGTTCACCAGGACCGGATTTCCCAAAGAAATTGTTACTGGCCAACGAACTCCATGTCCTTGGGTATATTATCGGTAAAAGTGTCAAACCACAATTGATGCTATCCAACAATGGCCTCGTCCCCTCACTAAAAAACATGTACTTGCATTCTTGCATTACTTTAATTATCGACTATGTGTACCAAATTATGCCTCTGTGGCTGCTCTCTTGACTGGGTCGGAAATCCGTGATGGTAAAATGGACCACTGAGGCAGAGGCAGCTTTCATACATCTCAAGTGACCTATTTCACACAATCAGATTTCATGCTTTATAATTTTCATGTTATAATGGTGACTAAAATCTCATAGTTTATCTTAGATGGAAACCTTAAGCAGAAAAGAACTATGCTATTGTAGAACGAGAGTGCCTGGCCATAAAATGGGCCCTTGACCCTCTGAAGTACTACTTACTTGGTAGAAGATTTCTGATTATGCTCCTCTGACATGAATGAAATGAGCAAAGAGATGAATGCTAAGCTTCTCTCTCTGCAGGAGTTTAACTTTCTAGTGGAACATTTGAAAGTTTAATCAGAAAGTGAAATAATTTTTTTGTATCTTCCTGACCAATAGAACAACGAGCAATAAACCAAATTCTAGACTGTTGTTCACAAGGAAAATGGAACCATCAATATTGCAAAGGGACTGGCCACATTTTTCAGCATTTTAATGAAAAACAGGGATTTTTTTTTGCCAATATTTTGACCTGACAGATCGAGAAGTCACACTGGGTGGTCAGTGAGGCTAAAATATTGACGTGGAGTGTGTAGCCTAAGATCCCTTAACACTGTCCTACATGTAGTTACTCTGCACTAAAGTAGCCCATTTATTTTTATGATGACATTTCTTCCCATAGTAGATTTGTTCATGTTAACCTGACAACAGACAGATTAGTAAAATCATTAGTATTTTTCATACATTCATATGTTATGTACTCTGAAGGTAGGCAGGAAACATGCACAGTGGCATAACTAAGAATAACTGGGAACCCCAGCAAAATTATGATGGGGTGCCTATCCACAGGGGTTTTCTGGGAGGAGGCTTTATCTGTCATTGGGGGGGGAAAGATTTGGCCCCAGGGCCCCCTGTGGATGCTGCCCTAGTAGTTACTGTACGTCCCTGGCACAAAGTACTCTTTTGACTTGGATTAACACCGCTTAATTGACATTTTTAAATGGGAGAAAGTACATTTCCTGCTAGTTTACCCTGCTAATTAGATCTATGTTAAATTATTCATTAGAATAAGCCTTCCCCTGAATTTATTTACCCAAGTGGTTTACAAACTGCTCCCTCTTTTAAACAAATTAAAGGGACACTAAACTGAAAAACTTTCTTTACTTGCCTTTATTCATTTATATATTTTTAGTGATGTCAGGAATTTGATCCCTTTTTGCTCTCAGTGCTCCCTGTCATTAAATCTCCTCATGTCCTGTTTAGCTCACTTCTAGTTAGTATGCATGTCTCCTCTTTATGTATCCACCCCCTCCCAAAACTGAGGCACAGCTAGAGTGTGGAGCATGTGCAGTGGAGATGATCTGTGCCCCCTACAGCCAATAGCATTCACCCAGTGATTTTGTGTTGTAGTGAAAGTAAAACTGCTTTGCAGGGAAAGAAGTGTTTGGGATCTTTTAGCATTAAAAAAAATATCCCATTGCCAGGCTGCATTGTGACTCTGGATGTTGCTGCAGTGATCATCAAAGAATTAGCATTAAGTAATCCTGCTTTTCCAATGCACACTAACTGCTGTATTACTGGCAGTAAAAATAATACAATGCAGTGATTGCTGAGTTGCATACAACATTTTGATTTGCTGAGTCAGTGGAGTTGCATACAACATTTTGATTTGCTGAGTCAGTGGCAGAAAAGCTACCAGAGGAGTTTAAAAAGAAGATAGTAACTTAAAATTTAAATGTTAGCATTATCTAAACGTTCTGTTCAAGGGACATGTTAAATATACCCAAAACTACACAAGCCAGGGTGGAATATAAGGTTAATTTATGGTAAATGTGAATGCTTGTTAACAGTGTTCTACCTTTATAAATGTACATAGCACACATACAGGCTTATTCAATAAAAGTTCTTATTGTTTAAAATGGTGCTAATTTTGCCCAAACCAATCAGATGTTGGCTTTCAAATGTTAAATAATATCTGATTGGTTGGGGCAAAACTAGCACCATTTTAAACAATAAGAACTTTTATTGAATCTAAATCTAGTTTTTTAAGCTACAATAAGAAGGCTTATCTACCATGCTTTGCAGAGAAATAGTAACATGTGGAGTCTATGAGGAAATTCACTGCTGCTGTTGTAAAGTAAATTGTGCAATACAACTCCTACTATTGTAACGCTTTCTACTGCATCAAAAATGTTGGGTTAACTTTAGAGTAACTATTGGCAGGGTGGGATCAATACTGACCTAACGGTACTTGCAGAGGAGACCCTTACAGACGCCCACTATCAATTGCAACCAAAGAAAGAAGTGAAGATATATAATAAACAATTGTGTGCAACACTCGTTGATATTTATTTCATATAAATCATAATTTTCAGGTATAAAACAGGCAACGTTTCGGTAGTATCCACTACCTTTCTCAAGCCATATTAGAATGATTCAATTACCTATTCATTAACAATCCTTATAAGGCCTGTGCGAATTACATGACCTTATCACATGACCATATCAATTAAAATTCAATGCGGCAAGTAGGGAAGTCACCCGTATATAGAAACATTGGCACACACTCCTGTGACAGTCCTATCCGGACATTGTTGAATTCAGGATTGCCAATTGTAGCCAATAGGAGAGCTACTACTATAGGCATAAGTTGGTTAAAGTGGATTTTCCAAAATCACACCTGACCTCCTGGGGGCACCCAAATTTGGGATGTTCCCTTGCAGGTCATGTGTACATGCACTTTTGTACAAAACTTAAAAGTTCATACATCCGACCACTTAAGGGACTTATGAGCTTAAAAGATTTTTTACGTGTGAGACCGATTTTTGCATTTATGAATTAAGGTGTCCCTGCAGGTTGCTCTATGTTGGGATGAAAAGTTATCGATGACTGTGTTTTCTATATTAAACTCCATGTTGGCTGTTATATATATGGATGCTTTGGATGATTTTAATTGATGTGTGTCATGTGATAAGGTTGTGTGATTCGCGCAGGATTGTAATGAATAGGTAATTGACATCATTCTAATATGGCTAGAGAAAGGTAATGGATACTACTGAATCTTCGCCTGTTTTTTACCTGAAAATGATGATTTATATGAAATAAATATTCACAGTGCTGCACAATTAGTTTTTTTTATACTTACAGAGGACTGCAGGTTATCCTCACCTGCGCGTGCACAACCTCATAAATTGTGGAGTGAGTGCTGTTGTTATACTTACCTATATATAGAATATATATATATATATCCCTATATAAATAAAATTATATCTCATAGAGATTGCATTGAGTTTTTAGGAGCTGCCAATGTGGGGGGTATATGATATTCCATATGGAAAGGTGTATTGTATGGTGTGTACTATCTCACTATTACCATTTAAATACCATCAGTAAATGTAATAATAAGTATAGCACAGAATTATATTAAGTACAACACAAAATATACAAATACATAAACTTACTTACAGGCTGAGATTCCTATTTCAAAATGGAATGGTCAAATGGCAGCTTAAACCACACCCCTGTATCTGTTCCATGTGAAAGGAAGTGTATCCAGAAAAAGTTTCTGTCTGCTACACAGGATATATTGTATTGTAATGGACATATACACCAAGGCTCTTCATATACCACCTCCAGCCTGCAGGTGGTGTCAGTGAGTAATAAAAGACAAGACATCCCTGCTCTCTATGGCTAGGAGTACGAAATGAAAGTAGATTTTGGTGTGTGCTTTGGATGCTATTGACTGCAAACTGTGTATAAGACACTGGTGATAAGTCCTGTGTATAAACACCTTGTGTATAGATCCTGTTATCACCTGTTGGGAGGACAGATTACTGGACAGACAAATTACCTTATTGGATACAACTCTGAGGTAAAAGATAAATGTACACCAACTTACAAGGACACACAATAATCAAGGCCTGGTCAATATTCAAGTGGTGCACCATAGACTTGGACACCCCTGATTATTGCACATGTATTGGGGAACCTGTTTATGTGCACTGTCTGCTTTGTGCCAGATCACCAGAGTAACCCACTGTGTGCCATGCTACCCATAATCCTTCCATAAAGCAGAGATCTGGTACAATTGGAGTTGCAGCGGTGCTGGTAATACCATTTATTCTCCTTGTTTTCTCTGTATATTTGTTCTCTGTATTAGGGCATCTAGACCAAAAAATAGTTATTTAAATTGACCAACTGGAAACTATAATTCTTCCCAACCACCACGTGCATCATTTTTTTGTTGATCTTGTTTGATCTGCCCCCTATTTCTTTAGATATCCAATCAAAACTTCTTATATTTCAGCTGTCAATCAAGTTCCTTGCTCTCAAAAACTATTTTTTGGTGAGTAGTTTACTGTAGCTGGAAGGGTGACAGAGTTTTGAACCATTGAAAGGCTGTGTGCAGGACATTTGCTAAACATGCAGGTCTGAGAATAGATCCAGGTCATCCCCCCAATGTGCAGTTAACCTAAACAACACCATTTTTTTTATGAAAGCTGGGGGTCTGCTTTCTGTGATCCAACATTAAGTGCACAAACATGCAAGTGGTTCGGGACCTGTCTGCTCTCCCTTATGCCCGTAGCTGTTAAGCTGTAGGGGTAGAGAGAGGCTACTTAAGTACCTTCAGCTAGTAGCATCAGGAACTTTTCCAAACTTGTTCTCCCTTTCTGCTCCAAGGAACCACCCGAATCATCCAAGGGGAGCCCAAATAAGATTAACCCGAAGGTCCTAAAAAGGACCCAGGCAATCCCAAAATACTGAACACACACACATACTCTCCATCTATTCACCTGCCTGACAGCTAGAATCTAGAGTGTCTTCCATATCTACTCGAGTATAGCTGAGTTTTGTGGCTTTAAAAAAAGCCTCACCTCTCTGTCGCTCGCCCGCATCTCTGCTGACATCACTACTCGGTGCTCTCACTTCCTGGTGCGAGCAGTGACATCAGGGCGGGCAGATGTAGAGCGAGTGGCAGCCAGCAAAGAGGTGAAGATTGAAGAAAGAAGACTGCCCAGGTAAGCGAACACTGAACTGGGGGGACAGTAATCCCATACAGGAACCCCATAACCTTTACACTACAGTGTTTGGAAACTAACATCTTAGTTTCCAACTCTACAGTGGAAAGGTGGTTACTGTAGTGGGATACTGTCCATAAAGGTAACTATGGCCTAAAAGGATACAGAATCAGGAGGATGATATAGTTAAAAATATTTCCTTCTGATCGTATTGTTTTAAGGCATTAGTTGCCCTTTAAATAACAGCAGAATTCCCATACAGTAATAGCCAAACCAGTATGGAATTACTGGTGGGAAAACCTGACCACTTGTGGGTTATGATCTACGATTTAAAGGCAACTAAAGCGTCAGAACAATACAAAGCAATCAGAGGGTCGATTTCAACCACGAGTATACGAGTCATAGGGTAATTACCGGATGACTGTGGTATGGAGCACAGAAATGAGGGACCACGGCAGGCAGCTTGAACTCGAGTTATAGACAGTAGTGGAATAAACCATGCAGGTCTGAGAAAAGACCCAGGCAATCCTGCCACAATGTACGTTCAAACTAACCAGCACCATTGGGCAACCTGAGATCCTATACAGGATTCAGATTTACATGCTAGGATCATAATCATTATTACTTACCATGGCAAGTTCCAGATTTACAGTTGCTATGGTGTGGAGTAGAAGCAGTATAACTGATGGCTATAAAGTTAAGGAGAGGTAGGAGGTTAAAGGAGCTAAAAGTTCCACACAGAGTACTAAAATAAAATAGAGCCTTCTTATACAGAAGGTACCTCATAGCCTCATGTTATTATAATAGCATTGCCCTAATAATCTAACATACACACACATATTTTTCCCTCCCATGTTATCAGAAAAATACATAGTTCATCCTTTATGCCTCTTTCCTACTACACACCACTTCCTGTGTAGCATACAAAAGTTTTTTCTGATTGGCTAAGACTGTCACATGTTTTACAAGCAGCACATCATTGGATTTTATACTGACATTACCACTTCTTTCAGTATTGACTATCCCATATTAAAATAGGAATATCAGCTCTGTAAGTAAGTTTATGTATTTTGTATAAGTTATATATTTTTGTGTATTTTGTCCCTAATATAAGTCAGTGCTATACTTTATATACATTCATTTATGGTTATTTATAGGTAATAGTGAGATAGTACACACATCATAAACACCTTGCCATATGTTTATGCTACTACCCCCCACCTCATTGTAGCTCCTAAAAAAAAAAAATGCAATCTCCGATGAATATATAAATATATTTAATAATATAAAGTATTTATATTAACTACCTGGATAAGTCGGGATTTATAAATTCCTGCTCAGTGTTTGATTGAATATTTTTGTGGAACCAAATACCTGAGTGCCTTTAATTCTAGCGTTTGTGGGTGTAAGGGATTATCACGGCAGTTTTAAAACTGCTACTCATATAGAATTTTATCTGCATTATGTTAATATTATCTGCATTATATTAAACAAGACAAAGAACTCAGTCTCAGGTATGCAAAGTAATGAGCAATTCACAGCTCAACAGCATGAGTACCTGCTTTTTACTGGTGCTCATGAGCTTGCCTTTAATATAAACTGACTTTTGTAACTATAAGGCTTAAAGGTCAGGACCCAGCTGAATAAAGCAAACCATGACGTGGTTGCTGGGATTAAAATAATTTGGGCCAAGTTATTGAACTAATTGCTTTAAATCACTGGCAGCGTTACAATTCACTGGTAACATTAAATGTAAGCAAATTAGTTGGTGTTCACTAGCTTCTTTTTTTTTTATAGATCAAATAAGTGTATGGCACAGTATAAGGCAGGTCCACTATGACATTAGAATGCTTGTCGCTACATTTCAGATTCTATTGTACATTTTAATAGTTTTGCATCTAGTAACATTAAAATATCTAGGGTGGATCTTTTTCCTCTATTGTTCATATTTTCCCGAATAGTATACCAAATGGGTGTTAAATAAGTATGTGGCTTTTGGTTAAAAACTGCAAATAAATGGAGGGACACTGGCATGTGTAGGGAAGCTCCCCCCCCCCCCCTCCATCCCTCAGAAGCCCTCTTTGCTGCTGGGTGCCCTACCTCTAACATACGATAGGGCACCTATCCCAACCCAAACCGCTTTTGATTAAAAAGTGTGCAACTCTACTTACAATCCTTTCCCACAGTGTTCTGTATTGCGTCAGCTGCGTCTGATTTAGCTGCCAATCTGAGATTTCAGTCTTGCCTGTCCAGCCCCCTGCTTGCAGCTCGGGACCCAAGAGGAGGTGTTACGTTGCCATGATTGTGGATCCCGGCAAGGTAAGATAACAGGTAACCCCTGTTTGCGTTATTGAATCTCTCTGAGTATCTCTATTCCTAATAGCAAATAACATGTTACTTCTATAAACTGGCTACATAATATAATAACAAATGTGCAAAAATTGTCCGTAAATGGCCTTCAACTACTGGACTACTCACAGAAGTGACTGAAGGAATCTAGGTCAGTAACAAGGGTTATATTGTGTAGATATATTATATAAGGGATATAACGCTACCTACAGTGTAATATAAGAAATATATGCCACCGAGGATCCATGACCATATAGTCTTTTAAACAGGTCATGGAACTCCGAGTTGAAGTAATCCATATTTTACACTGTAGGTAGCATATTTTCTTGTAATACATATGGCAAGCCAAAAAATAAAAACCTGCCCATACTGTCTCTCTCCCTCCCCGTATTGGTCATTTATATAGGAATCCCTGTTTAGTTTATAATAGTTAATTATTATTCCTATTGAAAGAGAAAGAAGGGCCGAACATTGTCTGCCAATAAAAAACATGGATTCTTATATAAATGACTAATACAGGGAGGAGAAACAGTGGGAGGGGCAGTGGAATCAGGAAGTCACTCAGTGACATCACTGAGTTGATTGTATATAGATTCTCACCACTGCAACCTTCCCATTGAAAATGCCTAGCCTTATGTATTATATAAGGGATATACGCTACCTACAGTGTAATATAAGGATATTACGCCACAGAGGAGTTCCATGACCATATAGAAGCATGAGGCCGCAGGCTGAGGTCATGAACTCCGAGGTGAAGTAAATTCATATATTACACTGTAGTTAGGTCGTATTATTTCTTATAATACATAAGGCCAGCCAAAAAAAATTCACCCAAGGAAAAGGTTTTTTTGTTTAATGGAAGCAGTGTCCTGCTTGTATTACACAACATACTGCGCTAAAGGGACAATAAAATTATGTAGTACATAAAAACATTTTAAATCCCTAAAGTTACTGCCTCCTCCCTATACACTAAGGGGCATATTTATAAGATTCGTTAACTTTTCGCGGCCGTTTTCGCGCCATTAACGCATGAATCGCGTTTACCCGATTTATAAAGCCCCGAAAACGGCCGCGAAAAGTTAACGAGCGTTAACCTTTCGCGCCGATACTTACCCGACCCGTACCGCCGCTTCTATTTATAAAGCGGCGGTTACTGGTTTCGCTCGGCTAGTATCGGCTGTTTTACTTCGCCACTTGAAGGTGGCGAAGTCAGCCGATACAACCTCCCGCGGCGGGGATGGGCAGGCAACCGCGGCGGGTGGTCGCACCCGCCCCGAGACACGCCCACCCCGCCCCCACCCCCCCGCGGCGGCAGCGGCGACCACCCGCGCCGCCGCGCCACTTCCCAGCAGCCCCTCCCACCCGTTCCCCGTTCGCGGCAATCTCGGAACGGGAGGCTAGAAGGGCTGCCGGGAAGGGGCCGCAGCAGGTGGTCGCGACCACCGCCGCGCACCCCCTCCCCGGCACCCCTCCAAGCCCCCCGCCCCGGCCCTCCCGGGGAGGGACGGGAGGGAGCCGCTGGGGGGGTGAGCGCTCCCTCCAGCGGGGCCCTGAGAAGGGCCTTTTGGGGCTTAGGGGTCCCGCATCGAACCGGGACCCCCCTCCCCGGCCCTTACAAGGGCCCTTGCGGCACTGACAAGTGCCTTTGGCGGGGGGGTCCGCAGCTGAACCGGGACCCCCAGGCGGCTCTTAAAGAGCCCTTGGGCGACGTTCTCTTTCTTCCAGTCCCGGCGACACCAGCTCCGCCGAGCCGCCGACCCCCGAGAGGTACCCCTGCGGCCGCCAGGGGTACCCCGGCGGGCGCCGCGACCTCAACGAGGCGATGTTTGCCGGCGTCTTGATCCGACGCACGTTCTTCGGCTGGCGACACCAACCCCACCCAGGTCGCCGATGCCAGGCAGGCTCACTGCGGCCGCCAGTGAGTCCCGCTGGCACGCGGCCTCAGCGGAGCCGATGTTGCCAGTCCGCTTCTTTCTCTTCTTTCTTCAGCCATCACTGCGCTGGCATCTGAGTTCCGCGGCGGAAAGCTCCTCTTTATATAGGTTGCAGAAATCCATAATCCGTTTCTGTTGGTCAATTTTTAATACTTGCTTTAACTTAACCAATCAATTTCTGAAAGTTCTGAAATCACGGCCCGGCCTCGTTGAGGTCGCCGGCGCCCGCCGGGGTACCCCTGGCGGCCGCGGGGGTACTCTCGGGGGTCGGCGGCCTCGGCGGAGCTGGTGTCGCCGGGACTGGAAGAAAGAAGACGTCGCCCAAGGGCTCTTTAAGAGCCGCACTGGGGTCCCGGTTTCAGCTGCGGACCCCCGCCAAAGCACTTGTCAGTGCCGCAAGGGCCCTTGTAAGGGCCGGGGAGGGGGGTCCCGGTTCGAGCTGCGGACCCCCTAAGCCCCAAAAGGCCCTTCTCAGGGCCCCGCTGAGGGAGCCTCCACCCCCCAGCGGCTCCCTCCCTCCCCTCCCCGGAGCGGCCGGGGCGGGGGCTGGAGGGGTTCGGGGAGGGGGTGCGCGGCGGGTGGTCGCGAACCACCTGCGCGGCCCCTTCCCGGCAGCCCTTCTAGCCTCCCGTTCCAGATTGCCGCGAACGGGGAACGGGTTGGGAGGGGCTGCTGGGAAGTGCGGCGGCGGCGGGTGGTCGCCGCTGCCGCCGCGGGGGTGTGGGCTTGGCGGCGGCGGCGGCAGGTGGTCGCCGGTGCCGCCGCGGGGGGTGTGGCGTGTGCCCCCCCCCTTAGGAGCGGCGTCGGGAAGGGATTTTAATCCCTTCGCGGCGATACTATATAGTATCGCCGCGAAGGGGCTTAAATTACTCAGCAGCACATCGCGGCCGCGATAGGTATCGCGGGAATAGCGCTCGCCGTTATAAATACGGCGATAGCGCTATTTCGCGGCCGCGATGTGCGGCGGTAATTTTTTTGCTCTAACATCGTTCCTTTATAAATATGCCCCTAAGGCATGCTCAGTGTGATGCTGCTCTGTGTGATTTACCCAGACAAATATTTTTTTAATGCCACCATTTGATATTTGCCAGTGCACGACAAACAAATGAACTTCCACTGCAGCTGCCAATCGCACATATATGGTTGCTTGGTTGGGCATGACAGGAATTCCTTCCAACGGATCAACTTACGACTCCGACTGTGCGCTAATACACATGTGATTTTTGAAATGCTAAACTGGGTAGCTTTTGTACAGTATTTACAGGTTTTATTTATTTAGTATAGCATAGTAAAGTTTTGAGGTTGAATAAAGACATACCTCCATCCAGTCCAACCCATCTAGCAATATCCTCATTTCCTGCCTAACTGGTGATCCAGAAGAAGGCAAAAAAACACCAAATTTATGAAAGGGAAAAAAATTCCTTCCTGGCAATCGGAAATATACATGGATAATCTCTACTTTATATATCAATACCAGTAAATTGCAACATCCTTGTTTGCAGAAAACTCATCCAGATTTTTTTAAAAACTTCCAATGAACCTGCCATAACAACGTCCACTGGATACCGTTCCATATTTTACCGTTCTCACAGTGAAAACCCCCTTCCGAACTTGAAAGCTAAACTTCTTTTCTTAAAGTCTTAAGGGATGTCGCGTTTTCCTCTGGCATTCTATGGTGAACAATGCCCCAAACAGTTTATTGTATGGCCTGTTAATGTATTTATCCACGTAATCATATCCCCATGCAAACGCCTTTTCTCTAGCATACATAGTTATAACATCCATCTCTCTTTATATTCAAGCTCTCCCCAACCCCCCTATAAATTTAGTTGCCCTTCTCTACCTCTTTTTATTTCAAAGATGTCCTTTTTGTACACAGGATTCCAAATTTGCACTGCATATTCCAAATGAGGCCTCATCAATGCTTTGTAAAGAGGGAGAATAACATTCTTCTCCTTGAATCCATACCTCTCTTTATACAACACAATTCCATGCTGGCTCTACCTGTAAGTTTGTTATCCACAAAAACGCAGAGATCCTATTCCAACAGGGATTCACTTAACCAGTTGCGCAACTAGGAATCACTGGGCCCCCAGCAAACCTATGATGGGGCCCCCCTGCGGTTTCTCCCCCTGCTCCCTGTAATTACGCCCCTGCACTTAACACAGAGCCATTTATAGTATATGCAGCATGACAGGTATAACATTTTGTTGCCCTCTCCTTCCTCAGCTATTCTTGGATCTTTTGCTTCTGTGACCCATTCAGAAGTCTTCCGCCTGCTTCTATCATGTCCGCTCATGACCTGTCCTCTTGATCCCATGCCCTCTGTATTACTGAAGCACTGTAATCATGTGCTTGCCCCATACTCACCCACATATCAACCGCTCATTGCATCTGGAATTTTCCCTTCTGTCTGCATGCCCGTGTTAAGCCCATACAAAAAAGCCCTCGCTGGACCCCTCTTGTTTAGCCACTACCACTACGCCTGGTCCTCTCTCTTACCGATATACCTCCAAACTTCTAGAACGTTTAGTCTTCTCCCGTTTCGCTAACTAACTTCATGCTCATAACCTTTGGATCCTTTGCAATCTGTATTCCGTCCTGCGCATTCCACTGAGACGGCCCTGTGTAAGTTTGTAAATGATCTGCAGGTTGCAAGGCCAATGGTCACTTTTCTATTCTTATCCTCCTTGACCTCTCCTCTGCTTCGACATAGTCGATCATTCCCTCCTTATGTTGTATACTTCATTCTTTGGGCATTCGGAATGAAGTGGCATCCTGGTTTCTATCCTATCTCTCTGACAGAACTTACTCGGTATCTTATGCTAGCAATACCTCTTCTCGGTTCCTCTTGGTGTGGGGGTCCAGCGGGGTCTGTTCTTGGACCCTTATTGTTCTCCCTCTACATCTATTTCCTTGGGAGTGTTATTACCTCTTTTGGCTTCAAATATCATTTATATGCAGACAATACACAAATCTACTTGTCCACCCCTACGCTAACTCCTGACATCCAATCACGTGCCCCCGACTGCTTCCTTGCCATCTCCTCCTGGATGTCTCAACGCTACCTCAAATTAAATCTTTCTAAAACTGAACTGATTCTTTTTCCACCTAAACCTGGTCTGTCCCATCTTTCTCCATCTCTGTTGACAATACCCCCTTTTCCCCTATACAATCTGCACACTGTCTAGGGGTAATTATTGACTCCTCCTCTCCTTTCTAACCACATTAACTATGTTGTGAAAACCTGCCGCTTCTTCCTTCACAATATAGCCAAAACTCGCAGGTTCCTTTTTCTCCAGTCCACCACCATGCTTATGCATGCTCTCGTCCTATCGCGCCTGGACTATTGCAACCTACTACTTTCTGTCTTCCTGCTTCCATATCTCTCCCCTTCAGTCTATTATTAACTCTGCCACACATTTTGTTTCGCCTCTAATAAACCGGATCCCATCTCCTCTGTACCGGACATCAACCTGGCTCCCCCTTAAACAGCGCATTGTATACAAAGTCCTTCTCCTAACATTTAATAAATCCCTTCGCTCTGCTGCCCTCCTTATATTTCCTCTCTAGTCTCCCCATATGTTCCTGCCCGTACCCTCCGCTTATCACAGAACCACTCCTGTACAGACCCCCCACTCGTACTGCTTTCTCTCCCCTTAAACCTTTCTCTCTGTGGCTCCCGTCCTCTGAATTCTATTCCCTCTCTCTACGTCAAGAAACCTTTATTTGCAGGTTTAATCTATCCTTACTTCTACCTATATGGTAACCAGCACAGTAATGATTGTTTTATTTGCACTGCATATGTCTCACCTCAGCACTTATACACATTCCGTTGTATCTGTATGTTACCCACCTAACTAGATTGTAAGCTCTATGGGGCAGGGACCCCTTACCTCTTGTGGCAAAGCTCTAGCACTTCTATTATATAATTGATATATTTATGTACTGAACTATCTATGATTATCTCCCCCTTGTATGACTTTATTTTATTTGTTACTGTCACGCGCTGCGTCCCCAAGTGTGCTTTATAAATAACTATACTACTACATACATTAGTTGGTTTGATTGAAATTTGATGTCCATTCTAAACAACAATTTTCTGGTAAATGTTATTTGCCTGGAAATCATTAATTTTATTTAATATTTGTGCAAAATAAATACATTACTACAAATACAACTGGATGCTGTGGCTCTGTAAATTGAAGCAAAATGTTTTAATTTATTGAAACCTTTGCTATCTTAACAATAAGCATTTCTTTTAAATATATTTATTCAGGCACATTTTTCTGTTTTGCAAGTTGGGTCCCATTTCGTTCAACTGTTAATGTTGGGTTTACATACTGTTTTAGAAATGAGATGCTGTAAAAGAAAGGGTGTAAAATTGTTGCTTCTGGCTAAATCATTTGCTCTAATCACAATGAAAAGCCCCAGAATGCAATATGGGGTTAACAATCGTTGCTTACTATTAATCCAAAACTCAAAAAACTGAGGATTCAAATGTTTCAGGACCATAAAGGCAATTTCTTGAATGTCGAATAATATGTTTTTTTTATGTATTAGTTTGCAACCAGAAGATCTTAATTTTTTGGCTTTTGGCATTCACTTGTAAAAAAAAAGGGGGATTGTTCCAAATACAACAGAACACGCCGACTCAGCATAACCTTGAATAATGCAATGGTTGGACTTTAGAGTAGGTCGCAGATATATTTAGCTGACATTATCTGGAAAATTAATTTAAGACATAATATTTTAAAAAATCTTACAAGCGGAATATTCATGTTGATAATGTATGCTACTATATCCATTTTAAAGGGCCACTAAACCCTTTTCATTTACCTTTGTATACATTTAATGGAAATTATAACTGTAAAATATATCTTGTTACTGATCCCCCTAATTTTCTTAATAAGCTTAGAGAGATGCAATACTTACCCTCTGCGCTCCCTTTTGGTTTCTTGCGATGGTAATCACCAAGTTATACATCTCGGGAAGGAGGCAGGTAAGGAGCTGGAGGTTAACGACCACAATTTAAAACAACGTACTAATTACTGTAAAGCAAAAACAAATGTTTGGGGTTTTACATTAGGCTAATTCAAATGAACGGCCCAGGAAATATGGAGTTAAACCCATATTATCCGATATTACTTGGGAAGATTGGTTTAAATCCTTTTACCCCAGTGCACATATTTTACATCTCCATGCAAATATCTTAAAGTCATAAGGCCCTCGCTGCTCTCTTTCAGCTTTTTCAGGTGGTAGCATAAGTCACGGCTAATGACTTAAGACGGCGCCCAAGCCAGCTCTCTTTAGGACTGCATGAGCTCACATAGAGCTCAAAAGGCTGTAAAGGAGGTGGCAGAGAGCAGAGAGGGACAAAGACATCAAGGTCAGATATTTTGACTTAAATAACCAGGGAGAAAAGTATTGCAAAAAAGAGTTATGTTTTGTGAAGGGGTGAACAGCGTTTATAGTGCTAAATGTTCCATCTGTTATTTGAGCACTCTCTATGTATTTTCTTATATTAGTTATAAAGGACACAACACATGGAGCAATTATCAGTTACTGTTACTACATCATTGGCCACCATAATTCGTAGATCTAACTACTGTCCCTGCCACTTAGGGCCCGCAATGGCAGGGTTCCTTGGGAATAAGAGGGCCCGCTTAGCTGTTTTTAAACAGCTGATTGCACGTATGTTTTAAACTGCTGCCAGTTCTATTCCGGTCTGCTCAGCAGCTGATCGTGCGTACCTTTACTGCTTAGCACGACAGCTGTTTAAAATCAAATGAAAGAGGGGTGTGTGTCATGGGCCTGGCCACCAAACTTGCGGGGGCCTGGGGCCCTGTAGTTTTGTTGTTGTTTGTAGATATCACATTGAAGCTGGTTCATGATGTACAGCTTGTTGAAATCAAGAAAAATACTACTAGAAGGAACAGATGGCATCAGATTGGCATGATACTATCATACTGTATATGTATGCCCTGCGACCGATCCCCATACAGTGTATGGGAGATTAGTCTGATTGGTAGGGACTCCAAGCTCTCCGAATTTTTTACAAGCTAGTACATGGCGCTAATGCTGACATCTTCTAAGAACCCACCCTTTGGACACTTTTCTTAGTGAACTAGTTCAAAGGTATATCCTGCAAGAAATCTAACAATCTGGCAGAAGCCCAGACTTTGAGAATTGGCAGAAGTCTGCATAAGGTGAATCAATGATTTTTTACAAAGAATAGGCTTTTGGAAGGGCAGTTTTAAATTGTGAAGACATTTAAAGCAGCGCTGCCACACTACGCCAGATGGTAGCGAGTGGGAAAAGCACATACATGCAAGTTTTTCCGCATGTTGCCTCCTGCTTGTGCTGCGATCTGGACAATGTTCTGCAATCGTTCCACATGGCGGTTTACAGAAAAATGGTGATCACATAGCTCCAAAAGAAGATCACAGTACAACGCAGCGCACCTGCCAGACCAATTGTCACAGTGTTTTCGCTTTTTAACGTGCGATCCGATCACAATCATGGCTCATTTTCAGAAAAAATTGTCTTGCTGGTTAATTTCAAGTTTGCATGTATGTCTAATGTTGGGGAAGAAAATCAGCTGCTTTTTCAGTATCTCACTCCACTAGCGAACTGCAGGGGTCTGGAGTTTGTGGCAGGCCCCTGAAATACAGAGATCAGCAATTTAAACAGCTGACATGTTAAATGCTAATAAAGGTATCACGCAAATCAGAAAGTAGTTTAATAAAGTTGATTGTGCATACCTTTTGTTTAGATGGCGGGCCCTTTTAGTCCCCGCTGTTGTGGGGGCTATTATTTAGCCACTGCTCTTGTCAAACTTCAAGACATGTCAGTCATGGAGTCAAGGTTGGGGAGTGGTCAGTGTAAACCTTCTCTGCAGGTACAAGTTATTCTATGAGCTCACGTGCACAGAGGAGGCGGTTAGGGAACATCCAACTGCTAAAAGCTGTTCCACATGCTGCCTCCTCTGCGCACAAGTGAGCTCATAAAATATCTTGTAAATGTATTGGAGGAGACAGCTGGGGAGCAAATGATTGGACAGAATTTCTCCTTATTATACATCATCCAGCAAGGTATGTTTTTTGCTATACCAAACACACTTACCACTTAAAGGAGAACTAAACCCAATTTTTTATACTTCAGAATCTGAAAACAACCCCCCTAAAAACACCAATAAGCTATAAAATCCCACTTCAGTAAATTGTATTAAATTAAATGTAAGCCTGTTAAGAACTGGATAAAGTATCTCTGTGTATGGGCAGTGTCAGACCACGCCTCCTGACCTCAGTGACATGCTTCCTTGCTTTATCTATCCTGTAAAAGGATTGGCTAGAGATTATTAATGGGTGTGACCAACTGTAACAAGTTTCTGCCATAGCTAAGGAGTGAGCATGTGCAGAACATAATGGTCGTTGACAAAACTGTGTGATACTAGAATGCTGTGAAGTAAAGCACAAACCCATCACCTGCAGCAACCCAGACTCTAGGGGATAGTGCAGGACAGGGGTACACCAGAATCTACCCATCACTGGATAGTTTCATGGCTCAGACCACACAGGTGGCCTCTACTTCAGGCGAGCCACAGACGACAAGCGCAGCATCGAAGTCAGCCGAAGAGAGCGAAGTGGAATTTTTAGATGGGCCGGCGCATAGCTCTTCCTCACGCTCACATGCCTACTCCCGCTCCTCCAAGATGTACAGGCACGGGAGTTCAAGGAGGTCCAGCCCAACAAAAGGTCGGCCGACCATCGCTACACCAGTGGCTCACCTACCAGCAACAGCCTCCGCACCACCGGCAGAAACGACATCTTCATCGGCAACCGGTGAGTCATCTTGTGCTAGGCCTTGGGAGGGTGCTCTGTCTAGGCAGTCGAGCGATGGGCACCTGCTGGCAGCCCTGAAGGCACTCTTAGACAAAGTTGGGGCACCCGTTCAATGGTAGGACGCCCTGGGGGGCACTCCAGGGGGAGCTAAAATGGTTCCGCCTGTGGTCACAATGCTGAATGTGGAGAAGTTTAAAGAAACATATTTATGTGATTTGGCTCCCCTTGGCGGTCATTTAACAGAAGATGTTAAAACAAAAATCGGCAAGGGCGAATGCGTGGACATCTGGTCCCTAATCTCGACAGAGATGCCATCCGTGGATAAGGAGCGGAGGTTTGAGAAGCGGATGGAGAGGGAACCCAAAGTAGCCAGGACTTTCAGGAACTGGCTACAAGCCTTTTGTGTACTGGCCAGTCTGGTGGGTAAACAACATCCTGAAAAATGTTCAGAGTTATTTATATACCTCGACCAAATCTACGGGGCATATAAAATTCACGGAGGCACCACTTGGACAAGGTATGATGAGGAGTTTCGACAACGGCTAGCCCGGAGGTTGGTTGGAATTCCAAGGCAACAGACGCTTGTATACGTATAATGCTGATCCAGAGGTCACTCCCCGCCACCCCTCCAGTCCCAGGCCCCTCCAGTCTCCAGGGATCTTGAATGCAAACAGGAAAAAGGGGAGGGTCTTGCTGGCTCTTCAATGAGGGCCAGTGTCGCTTTGGCTCCTCCTGCAGATTTAGGCATGATTGTTCGGTCTGTGGGGGCTCGGGTCACGCGGCCAGTCTGTGTTTTCGCCGCCAATGAGCACAGGCCGGGCAATCATCCCTCAGCGGGTAGAACGCCGGTGAGCGTCAGTGAGATGGGGGCATGGCTCGACACCTACCCCAAGAAGGAGGAGGCTGACCTACTTAGGTCAGGCTTTCTAAACGGTTTTGTTATCCCCTTTGTTTACTCCCCTTCCCAACAGTTTGCAAAAAATGTAAAATCAGTTGTTATGTTCCCACAAGTAGTTAAAGACAAGCTCTAAGCAGAGGTCAAGCTAGGATGAATTGCCGGCCCCTTCATTGACCCTCCTTTCACCAAATCCTTCCTTCTGAAATATAATGGCCATACATGCTGGCAGGAAGCGGCGGGCTCTCGTGGCTTCGGCAAGGACTGGTGCGTGAAACCATGGCCGGAGACGTGGAAGGTAAGAGGGTGGTGCAAGAATCTTGCGCTCCTAGAACTCTTCCCCATCGTATTAGCAGTGAAACTATGGGGGGGCCTAATGCGCAACCAGAGGATTTGTTTATGGACAGATAATATGAGCGTATTACAGGCCATTAACAATTTCTTCTCATCCTCCCCTTTAGTACTGACTCTCCTAAGACACCTGGTCTCCACTGTCTCGAGTTCAACATTTGGTTCAAGGCCAGACACATTCCATGGGTAAAACGTGCTAGCTGACACTCTCTTGAATGCAAACAGGAAAAAGGGGAGGGTCTTGCTGGCTCTTCAATGAGGGCCAGTGTCGCTTTGGCTCCTCCTGCAGATTTAGGCATGATTGTTCGGTCTGTGGGGGCTCGGGTCACGCGGCCAGTCTGTGTTTTCGCCGCCAATGAGCACAGGCCGGGCAATCATCCCTCAGCGGGGGATGATTTTAATTGGCAGGCCTTCCGGCAACTGGCGCCAGCTGCGAACGTGAAGGGGGTTTCTTGCCCGGCAACCCTATGGCAGATCTTGGAGGAGGAATCCAACAGTTAATCTGGTCATCGGTGGCACCTTCCACTTAGTCTGGGCATGGTAAGGCGTGGGATGAGTGGGTATTGTCAGCACAAGGCAAGGACTTATGAGTCGCACAGATTACACACCACCTTGATTTACCTGTCCCAACACCGGGAGCGGGGTTGTTCAGCTTCAGTGGCGCAGTGCCGCCTTTCCGGTGTTTCCTTTTTCCTCAAATTGAGGGGGCCTTCAGGATATTACGGAGGAATTCGTGGTGACCTCTATCCTTAAAGGGTGGAAGAAGGAAAACACATCCAGGGACACTAGGAGGCCAATATCCTTTGACCTCCTCACACGCCTATGCTCATCCCTTGAACAATTATGTAAAGATGCATACGAATGCGCCCTATTTAAAGCCGCCTTTTTTTAGCCTTTTTCGGAGCAATGCGTATTAGCAAGTTAGTCGTCCCCAGCACTTCTCGCCCCGATGGCCTTTCATTTGGGGTCATATCAGTCAGGGAGGCTATCGTTTAGACAATCTAAAACTGATGTATTCAGCTCTGGCTCCTGTATCTCCCTCTTCCCTATCCTGTCCCCATGCTGCCCCATTAAAACGCTGGGCGCATACTTGTCCATTCGTGTAGCTGGGGAAAATTTCCAATCACATTTAAATGGCCAGTCTTTAAAAATGTTACAAGGTTACAATTTGGTTACAATTTGAATTAGTCTTAAAAACAGCGCTGAGAAGATTAGGCCTCAACGAAAAGGAATTTGGAACCCATTCCTTTAGAATAGGGGCGGCTACCGAAGCTAGCAGTTTAGGTTTCTCTAGTGCGCAGGTTAGAAAGATAGGGCGTGGGCGATCAGACTGTGTGGCTCACTATATTCGCCCCAAACAGTTGACTAACTGATATTTCCTTTTAGGTCTACCTCGTCCCTCGGTCTGGATAGTGGGACACTCCTACATTTACAGGGTAGAAAGGCGAGCCAATATTCGTCTGGGCGGCAAACAACTGGGATTCCAAGATGCAGACTTACACTGGAGGGGAATACGGGGATTAAGATGGGTCCAAATGCTTCCCCGAGATTGTCCACACCAGTATGTTTGAAAGGGGCCCTGTAGTGCTAGTTATACACGTGGCAGGTAACGACATCTGCTTCACCAGGCTAGCAGAATTGATAGCCTTGGTGAAGGCCGACATAGCTAGATTCTCTGGCTTCTTTTCTAGGGCAGTGCTGGTTTGGTCCGAGATTGTTCCCAGAGGGAAGTGGCTAAGAGCTAGGGGCCCAACGTCAATCGAAAGGGCTAGAATCTTACTCAACACCCATATCTCTCGATTTGTCAGGTCTATCAGGGGTGTAGTAATAAGGCACAGGCAGTTGGAAGGTGACAAAAGAGCGTTGTTGCGGGATGATGGTGTTTATCTCACGGACGGTTTGGACATCCTGCTTTCTGCGCTGCAGGATAGAATCGAACAAGCACCTTTCCTACTAAGGGGAGACCGGAATCAGTTGTAGGGGGTACAACAACTCCTTGTGGTGGTCAGATCCTTGCATTGGGATATAATTTTTGGATTTTACATGCCCACCGTAACAGGTGGCAGGCATAAAAAGGATGGTGAAAAAAGGATTGGTTGTTGGTAACACCTGGTTTGGAAGGTTGCTAAGGGCAACCTGGGGGATGGCGACAATGCAAGGGTCCATAACATCTAAGTGTAAACATCAATAAAGCTGTGGCGTGCCACGTTCACCCAATGCTTAAGTGTCCTGTGCCTTATTTGGGTAACATCAAAAAGAAGGGGTTGGTCAGTCTGTCCTAAAGGGGGGAAGCGGGGGAAAGCCAAAAGGTAGGTTGGTTGGTATATCAGTTAGCATGGGAGATCCTTCTCTCATTCATTCAGTCTGGAAGTAGCGCGCTGTATAGGCAGCGCTGCGCATGACTGAGGGGAGAAGGACATACCTGTCTCCCCTCTGGTCGTGGCCGGATTCTTTTAGAAAGAATTTGATTGGTATGCTTTCTGGAAGACCAATCAGAATTAGTTACAATCAGATTCTTTTTAGAAATAATCTGATTTGTATAGTAACCAATCAGATTCTTTTCTAATCAGAATTGGTCAGGGCCCAAAGAGCCTGGCACCCTTAGCCCCACCACTAAACACAGACCACACCCCCAAACCACACCCATTTTCTCTTTTTGGGGAAGAAAATAAACTATAAAGGTGTTGGATTGACAACCTCAGGCGCCCCTAGGAGCGTGTCTACTGTGCCTAATGGTAAATGCGGCCCTGGAATTGATTACAATCAGATTCTTTCAGAAAGAATCTAATTGTCTTTTCCCCAAACCATTTTCCAGGTCCCAAAACTATTTACAGTTAAAGTTATTGTATCATTTTTACTAAATATTCAAAAATTCCTTGAAATTTTCTTTGAATTATCAAACGCGTCACGAAAAAATCTGCAAAGCGGAATTCCCGCAAAATCTGTGAATCACGGAAATCTGTTGCGGAACTGGGTTCTGATCAGCGATCTGGTCCATCTCTATTCTTGATCTATTTATTGTAACATTGTATAGTTCAGTAGAAACACCACAGTTGTATATAACTGTTGTGCAGAGTGAATCATCTTCCCCCTTAAATTTCAACGAATAAAATTAGCAAAAGCCAGATCCATTGGATCGTTCTATAATTAAAGTTATCAACCTGTCTTTCAATACTCACCCTCCCCATTAAGGCCAAGGCCACACTACAACACACCAAATCGCGCACACAATCACGTGCGTAATTGCATGTGATTTTGTGTGTGATTCTTGTGCGTTTTTGCATGCAATTTTGCAGTTTTCCATTACGGAAACGCATGCGTTAACGCACCAAAAATGGTGAACACATGTATTACCAAAACGAGAACGGACTCGCAATTGCATGCGCATCGGAAATCGCAGGAATATTTTTCGTCCCGTGATTTCCATTTTAGCGAAAACAAACGCAGCTGTCACCAAGGATTCTGTTAGAGAGGGATCACTATTGGTCAATGTGTTAGAGAGGGATCACTATTGGTCAATGTGTTAGAGAGGGATCACTATTGGTAAATGTGTTAGAGAGGGATCACTATTGGTCAATGTGTTAGAGAGGGATCACTATTGCTCAATGTGTTAGAGAGAGATCACTGTTGGTAAATGTGAGGTCCCATAAAGAACCCAGACTATCCCGTCATGTCCTGTTCAGGACACAGGTTCATGGCTTCTATGGGGTCTTATTACTTAAATAATGTAATAAACCATTAACAAACTCACTTCATTGTCTGAGAGAAATGGGCATGGAGATGTTTTCCTTTCAGTCCCCCTATCCTATCATAGCAGGGATAAGCAACCAGTAGATCTCCAGATGTTTGAAAACTACAACTCCCAGCATTCCTCTACAAGCACTCTGTAGTTAGGGAATTCAAACTACAACTCCCAGAATTCCTCTACAAGCACTCTGTAGTTAGGGAATTCTGTGAGTTGTAGTTTCCAAAACATCTGGAGATCTACTGGTTGCCTATCCCTGATATATAGATATCCTGTTCCTGTCCAGCAAACAGCAGCTCTCATTTGTTTCTATTGAGAGTGGAGGGGTAAGGTGAGAGACTGTCACATGTTTTACAAAGGAAGTGACATATAAGTCTTGCAACTTCCTACTTCCTACTAACACTCAGAAAATGTTTTGATTCGCTAACACTGCTGTCAATCTAATGTTAAGCACAACATTGGATACAACACTAAAAGGGAAGTGAGAAATGTGTTCCTTTGTAAGCTTCCATTGCCTCCCTGTAAAACTTCCTGGGGTTTGGCTTAACAGTCCATTTTGAAGATACTATTACAAAACAGGAATGGGGTCTGTGTAAGTACTTTTATTTATTTATAGATTTTGCCTTATTTACATTTCTATATACTTTAATGTCATTACTACATATTTGTTAATATTGATATAACTATTTAGTGCTTAAACAACACATAACCTATGTATATTACTTTTACCCACCCCCATCAACATAGTACCTCCGAAAAAAGCAAAAAACAAAATGTTGGGGTTTTTACATGGGCTAATTCAAAATGGAACGGCCCAGGAATATGGGGTTAAACCCATATTATCTCGATTATTACTGGGAAGATTGGGTTTAAATCCATTTTACCCCAGTGCACATTATTTTACATCTCCATGCAAATATCTTAAAGTCATAAGGTCCCTCGCTGCTCTCTTTCAGCTTTTTCAGTGGTAGCCATAAGTCAAGGCTAATGACTTAAGACGGCTGCCAAGCCAGCTCCTTTAGGACTGCATGAGCTCACATAGAGCTCAAAGGCTGTAAAGGAGGGGCAGAGAGCAGAGAGGGACAAGGGACATCAAGGAGATATTTTGACTAAATAAACCAGGGAGAAAAGTATTGCAAAAAAGAGTTAGTTTGTGAAGGGTGAGGGTGAACAGCGTTTATAGTGCTAAATGTTCCATCTGTTATTTGAGCCCTCTCATGAATTTTCTATATATTAGTTATAAAGGACACAACACATGGAGCAATTATCAGTTACTGTTACTACATCATTTTGGCCACCCTAATTCGTGATCTAACTACTGTCCTGCCATTGGGCCCGCAATGGCCGGGTCCTTGGGAATAAGAGGGCCCCGTATTAGCTGTTTTTAAACAGCTGATTGACGTATGTTTTAAAATGCTGCCAGTTCTATTCCGGTCTGCTCAAGCTGATGTGCGTACCTTTACTGCTTAGCACGATCAGCTTTTAAAATCAAATGAAAGAGGGGTGTGTGTCATGGGCCTGGCCACAAAACTTGCAGGGGGGGGCCCTGTAGTTTTGTGTGTTTGTAGATACACATTGAAGCTGGTTCATGATGTACAGCTTGTTGAAATCAGAGAAAAATACTACTAAAGGAACAGTGGCATCAGATTGGCATGATACTATCATATGATATGTATGCCCTGCGACCGATCCCCATACAGTGTATGGGAGATTAGTCTGATTGGTAGGGACTCCAAGCTCTCCGAATTTTTTACAAGCTAGTACATGGCGCGTAATGCTGACATGCTTCTAAGAACCCACCCTTTGGACACTTTTCTTAGTGAACTAGGTTCTAAGGTATATCCTGCAAGAAATCTAACAAGCTTGGCAGGAAGCCCAGACTTTGAGAATTGGCAGAAGTCTGCATAAGGTGAATCAATGTATTTTTACAAATGAATAGGCTTATTGGAAGGGCAGTTTTAAATTGTGAAGACATTTAAAGCAGCGCTAAGCACCACTACGCCAGATGGTAGCGAGTGGGAAAAGCACATACATGCAAGTTTTTCCGCATGTTGTTGCTCCTGCTTGTGCTGCGATCTGGACAATGTTTCTGCAATCGTTCCACATGCGGTTTACAGAAAAAGGTGATACATAAGTTCCAAAAGAAGATCACAGTACAACGCAGCGCACCTGCCAGACCAATTGGTCAACAGTGTTTCGCTTTTTAACGTGCGATCCGATCACAATCATGGCTCATTTTCAGAAAAAATTGTCTTGCTGGTTAATTTCAAGTTTGCATGTATGTCTATAGTTGGGGAAGAAATCAGCTGCTTTTTCAGTATCTCACTCCACTAGCGAAACTGCAGGGGTCTGGAGTTTGTGGCAGGCCCCTGAAATACAGAGATCAGCAATTTAAACAGCTGATCATGTAAATGCTAATAAAGGTACACGCAATCAGAAGTAGTTTAATAAAGTTGATGTTGTGCATACCTTTTGTTTAGATGGCGGCCCTTTTAGTCCCCGCTGTTGTGGGGGCTATTATTTAGCCACTGCTCTTGTCAAACTTCAAGAAATGTCGTCATGGAGTCAAGGTTGGGGAGGGTAGTGTAAAACCTTCTCTGCAGGTACAAGTTATTCTATGAGCTCACGTGCACAGAGGAGGCGGTTAGGGAACATCCAACTGCTAAAAGCTGTTCCACATGCGCTCCTGCGCACAAGTGAGCTCATAAAATATCTTGTAAGATTGGAAAGACAGCTGGGGAGCAAATGATTGGACAGAATTTTCCTGTATAATCATCCCAGCAAGGTATGTTTTTTGCTATACACACACACTTACCACTTAAAGGAGAACTAAACCCAATTTTTATACTTCAGAATCTGAAAACAACCCCCCTAAAAACACCAATAAGCTATAAAATCCCACTTCAGTAAATTGTATAAATTAAATGTAAGCCTGTTAGAACTGGATAAAGTATCTCTGTGTATGGGCAGTGTCAGACCACGCTCCTGACCTCAGTGACATGCTTCCTTGCTTTATCTATCCTGTAAAAGGATTGGCTAGAGATTATTAATGGGTGTGACCAACTGTAACAAGTTTCTGCCATAGTAAGGAGTGAGCATGTGCAGAACATAATGGTCGTTGACAAAACTGTGTGATACTAGAATGCTGTGAAGTAAAGCACAAACCCATCACCTGCAGCAACCCAGACTCTAGGGGATAGTGAGGACAGGGGTACACCAGAATCTACCATCACTGGATAGTTTCATGGTCAGACCAACAGGTGGCCTCTACTTCAGGCGAGCCACAGACGACAAGGCAGCATCGAAGTCAGCCGAAGAGAGCGAAGTGGAATTTTTAGTGGGCCGGCGCATAGCTCTTCCTCACGCTCACTGCCTACTCCCGCTCCTCCAAGATGTACAGGCACGGGAGTTCAAGGAGGTCCAGCCCAACAAAAGGTCGGCCGACCATCGCTACAACAGTGGCCCTACCAGCAACAGCCTCCGCACCACCGGCAGAGAGAACGACATCTTCATCGGCAACCGGTGAGTCATCTTGTGCTAGGCCTTGGGAGGGTTGCTCTGTCTAGGCAGTCGAGCGATGGGCACCTGCTGGCAGCCCTGAGGCACTCTTAGACAAAGTTGGGGCACCCGTTCAATGGTAGGACGCCCTGGGGGGCACTCCAGGGGGGCTAAAATGGTTCCGCCGTGGTCACAATGCTGAATGTGGAGAAGTTTAAAGAAATATTTATGTGATTTGGCTCCCCTTGGCGGCCATTAACAGAAGATGTTAAAACAAAAATCGCGCAAGGGCGAACGTGGACCTCTGGTCCTAATCTCGACAGAGATGCCATCCGTGGATAAGGAGCGGAGGTTGAGAAGCGGATGGAGAGGGAACCCAAAGTAGCCAGGACTTTCAGGAACTGGCTACACCTTTTGTTGTACTGGCCAGTCTGGTGGGTAAACAACATCCTGAAAAATGTTAGAGTTATTTATATTACCTCGACCAAATCTACGGGGCAATAAATTCACGGAGGCACAACACTTGGACAAGGTATGATGAGGAGTTTCGACAACGGCTAGCCCGGAGGTTGGTTGGAATTCCAAGGCAACAGACGCTTGTATACGTATAATGCTGACCAGAGGTCACTCCCCGCACCCCTCCAGTCCCAGGCCCCTCCAGTCTCAGGGATCTTGAATGATGAAACAGAAAAAGGGGAGGGTCTTGCTTGCTCTTCAATGAGGGCCGTGTGCGTTTGGCTCCTCCTGCAGATTTAGGCATGATTGTTCGGTCTGTGGGGGCTCGGTCACGCGGCCAGTCTGTGTTTTCGCCGCCAATGAGCACAGGCCGGGCAATCATCCCTCAGGGGTAGAACGCCGGTGAGCGTCAGTGAGATGGGGCATGGCTCGACACCTACCCCAAGAAGGAGGAGGCTGGACCTACTTAGGTCAGGCTTTCTAAACGGTTTTGTTATCCCCTTTGTTTACTCCCCTTCCCAACAGTTTGCAAAAAATGTAAAATCAGTTGTTATTCCCACAAGTAGTTAAAGACAAGTCTAAGCAAGGTCAAGCTAGGATGAATTGCCGGCCCCTTCATTGACCCTCCTTTCACCAATCCTTCCTTCGAAATATAATGGCATACATGCTGGCAGGAAGCGGCGGGCTCTCGTGGCCGCAAGGACTGGTGCGTGAAACCATGGCCGGAGACGTGGAAGGAAGAGGGTGGTGCAAGAATCTTGCGCTCCTAGAACTCTCCCCACGGATTAGCAGTGAAACTATGGGGGGGCCTAAGCGCAACCGAGGATTTGTTTTGGACAGATAATATGAGCGTATTACAGGCCATTAACAATTTCTTCTCATCCTCCCTTTAGTACTGACTCTCCTAAGAACAACCTGGTCCTCCACTGTCTCGAGTTCAACATTTGGTTCAAGGCCAACATTCATGGGTAAAACGTGCTAGCTGACACTCTTTGAATGCAAACAGGAAGGGAGGGTCTTGCTGGCTCTTCAATAGGGCCAGTGTCTGTTTGGATCCTCCTAATTTAGGCATGATTGTCGGTCTTGGGGCTCGGTCACGCGGCAAGTCGGTGTTTCGCGCCAAGAGCACAAGGACGGGCAATCTCCTCACGGGATGTTTTAATTGGAGGCCTTCCGGCAACTGGCGCAGCTGCGAACGTGAGGGGGTTTCTGCCCGGCAACCCTATGGCAGATCTTGGAGGAGGATCAACAGTTATCTGGTATCGGTGGCACTTCCACTTAGTCTGGGCATGGTAAGGCGTGGGATGAGTGGGTATTGTCAGCACAAGGCAAGGACTTATGAGTCGCACAGATTACACACCACCTTGATACCTGTCCCAACACCGGGAGCGGGGTTGTTCAGCTTCAGTGGCGCAGTGCCGCCTTTCCGGTGTTTCCTTTTTCCTCAAATTGAGGGGGCCTTCAGGATATTACGGAGGAATTCGTGGTGACCTCTATCCAAGGGTGGAAGAAGGAAAAACACATCCAGGGACACTAGGAGGCCATATACTTTGACCTCCTCACACGCCTATCTCATCCCTTGAAAAAATATGTAAAGATGCATACGAATGCGCCCTATTTAAAGCCGCCTTTTTTTAGCCTTTTTCGGAGCAATGCGTATTAGCAAGTTAGTGTCCCCAGCACTTCTCGGCCCGATGGCTTTCATTTGGGGTATATCAGTCAGGGAGGCTATCTTTAGACAATCTAAAACTGATGTATCAGCTCTGGCTCCTGGATCTCCCTCTTCCCTATCCTTTCCCCATGCTGCCCCATTAAAACGCTGGGGCATACTGTTCCATCGTGTAGCTGGGGAAAAATTTCCAATCACATTTAAATGGCCAGTCTTTAAAAATGTTACAAGGTTACAATTTGGTACAATTTGAAATAGTCTTAAAAACAGCGTGGAGAAGATTAGGCCTCAACGAAAAGGAATTTGGAACCCATTCCTTTAGAATAGGGGCGGCTACCGAAGCTAGGTTTGGTTCTCTCTAGTGGCAGGTTAGAAAGATAGGGCGTGGGCGATCAGACTGTGTGGCTCACTATATTCGCCCCAAGTTGACTAACTGATATTTCCTTTTAGGTCTACCTCGTCCCTCGGTCTGGATAGTGGGACACTCCTACATTTACAGGGTAGAAAGGCGAGCCAAATTCGTCTGGGCGGCAAACAACTGGGATTCCAAGATGCAGACTTACACTGGAGGGGAATACGGGGATTAAGATGGGTCCAAATGCTTCCCCGAGATTGTCCACACCAGTATGTTTGAAAGGGGCCTGTAGTGCTAGTTATACACGTGGCAGGTAACGACATCTGCTTCACCAGGCTAGCAGAATTGATAGCCTTGGTGAAGGCCGACATAGCTAGATTCTCTGGCTTCTTTTCTAGGGCAGTGCTGGTTTGGTCCGAGATTGTTCCCAGAGGGAAGTGGCTAAGAGCTAGGGGCCCAACGCAATCGAAAGGGCTAGAATCTTACTCAACACCCATATCTCTCGATTTGTCAGGTCTATCAGGGGTGTAGTAATAAGGCACAGGCAGTTGGAAGGTGACAAAAGAGCGTTGTTGCGGGATGATGGTGTTTATCTCACGGACGGTTTGGACATCCTGCTTTCTGCGCTGCAGGATAGAATCGAACAAGCACCTTTCCTACTAAGGGGAGACCGGAATCAGTTGTAGGGGGTACAACAACTCCTTTGTGGTGGTCAGATCCTTGCATTGGGATATAATTTTTGGATTTTACATGCCCACCGTAACAGGTGGCAGGCATAAAAAGGATGGTGAAAAAAGGATTGGTTGTTGGTAACACCTGGTTTGGAAGGTTGCTAAGGGAACCTGGGGGATGGCGACAATGCAAGGGTCCATAACATCTAAGTGGTAAACATCAATAAAGCTGTGGCGTGCCACCGTTCACCCAATGCTTAAGTGTCCTGTGCCTTATTTGGGTAACATCAAAAAGAAGGGGTTAGGTCAGTCTGTAAAGGGGGAAGCGGGGGTAAAGCCAAAGGTAGTTGTGTTGGTATATCAGTTAGCATGGGAGATCCTTCTCTCATTCATTCAGTCTGGAAGTAGTGCGCGTATAGGCAGCGCTGCGCATGACTGAGGGGAGAAGGACATACCTGTCTCCCCTCTGGTCGTGGCCGGATTTTTTAGAAAGAATTTGATTGGTTGCTTTCTGGAAGACCAATCAGAATTAGTTACAATCAGATTCTTTTAGAAATAATCTGTTGTATATAGTAACCAATCAGATTTTTCTAATCAGAATTGGTCAGGGCCCAAGAGCCTGGCCACCTTAGCCCACCCTAACACACAGCCACCACAACCCACACCCATTTTCTCTCTTTTGGGGAAGAAAATAAACTATAAAGGTGTTGGATTGACAACCTCAGGCGCCCCTAGGAGCGTGTCTACTGTGCCTAATGGTAAATGCGGCCCTGGAATTGATTACAATCAGATTCTTTCAGAAAGAATCTAATTGTCTTTTCCCCAAACCATTTTCCAGGTCCCAAAAACTATTTACAGTTAAAGTTATTGTATCATTTACTAAATATTCAAAAATTCCTTGAAATTTTCTTTGAATTATCAAACGCGTCACGAAAAAATCTGCAAAGCGGAATTCCCGCAAATCTGTGAATCACGGAAATCTGTTGCGGAACGGGTTCTGATCAGCGGTCTGGTCCATCTCTATTCTTGATCTATTTATGTAACATTGTATAGTTCAGTAGAAACACCACAGTTGTAATAACTGTTGGCAGAGCTTGAATCAATTTCCCCCTTAAATTTCCAACGAAAAATAGATCAATAGCAGATCCATTGGGACGCTATAATTAAGTTATCAACCTGTCTTTCAAACTCACCCTCCCCATTAAGGCCAAGGCCACACTAAAACACACCAAATCGCGCACACAATCACGTGGTAATTGCATGTGATTTGTGTGTTGATTCTGTGCGTTTTTGCATGCAATTTTGCAGTTTTCCATTACGGAAACGCAGCGTTAACGCACCAAAATGGTGAACACATGTATTACCAAAACGAGAACGGACTCGCAATTGCATGCGCATCGGAAATGCAGGAATATTTTTCGTCCCGTGATTTCCATTTTAGCGAAAACAAACGCAGCTGTCACCAAGGATCTGTTAGAGAGGGATCCTATTGGTCAATGTGGTTAGAGAGGGATCACTATTGGTCAATGTGTTAGAGAGGGATCACTATTGGGAAATGTGTAGAGAGGGATCACTATTGGTCAATGTGTTAGAGAGGGATCACTATTGCTCAATGTGTTAGAGAGAGATCACTGTTGGTAAATGTGAGGTCCCATAAAGAACCCAGACTATCCCGTCATGTCCTGTTCAGGACACAGGTTCATGGCTTCTATGGGGTCTTATTAAATAATGTAATAAACCTTAACAAACTCACTTTGTCTAGAGAAATGGGCATGGAGATGTTTTCCTTTCAGTCCCCCTATCGTATCATAGCAGGGATAAGCAACCAGTAGATCTCCAGATGTTTGAAAACTACAACTCCCAGCATTCCTCTACAAGCACTGTAGTTAGGGAATTCAAACTACAACTCCCAGAATTCCTTACAAGCACTCTGTAGTTAGGGAATTCTGTGTGTTGTAGTTTCCAAACATCTGGAGATCTACTGGTTGCCTATCCCTGATATATAGATATCCTGTTCCTGTCCAGCAAACAGCAGCTCTCTTGTTTCTATTGAGAGTGGAGGGGTAAGGTGAGAGACTGTCACATGTTTTACAAAGGAAGTGACATATAAGTCTTGCAACTTCTACTTCCTACTAACACTCAGAAATGTTTTGATTCGCTAACACTGCTGTCAATTAATGTTAAGCACAACATTGGATACAACACTAAAGGGAAGTGAGGAATTGTTCCTTTGTAAGCTTCCATTGCCTCCTGTAAAACTTCTGGGGTTTGGCTTAACAGTCCATTTGTGAGATACTATTACAAACAGGAATGGGGTGTGTAAGTACTTTTATTTATTTATAGATTTTGCCTTATTTACATTCTCTATAACTTTAATGTCATACTACATATTTGTTAATATTGATATAAACTATTTAGTGTAAACAAACACATAAACAATTTGTATATTACTTTTACCCACCCCCATCAACATAGTACCTCCGAAAAACCCCAATGTATTCCCCATGAAATTATAAATTTATTTATATAATATATATATATACTGCAGTCAATAAAATCACACCTTTCCTACATAGAATATATTATCTATTCGTTGAAAGGATGAGAGGAGACACTTTAATTTCTAGCGGTGCGCTACAAAAGAATATGCATAGATAGCGCAACTTGCCCTGGGGCACGAGGAACTTAATCTGTCACATTGCACCACATATATTTTCGTCTCTTTTTGATTTGACACTTAAAAAGAGCTTTGAATTAAATCACAGCCCATACAAAGAATAAGGAATTTCTCTTACATGACGAAAGTGATGCCTCTTGGGAAATGGAATTCGTCCAAGTTTTGGATTTGACAAGGGAAGGCATCTTGCAATTGCAGTTGTTGTTATCAGACTGGATAATACAACAGCTGGGTTTAAACACAATGTCATATAAATAATGTATTGAGGCCCACTGTGACTGAATTTACACAAAATAAAAATATTACGCTACTGCACGGCTCTGTTAAAGTTTCATACTGACGTCTTTGTTTAGATAAATACTAATCAAAACTGGGTTATTGCAAAACAAACGCAGCAAATGTATTTCAGATGGATCGAGCTGCAATTAAACAGTGTTATATCTTTTCATTGGTAGAACGAATAATAATGAGGTTATGGGAATTAAACAGCTTTTGTCTGTTGGTGATGTGTATATTGCTTTGAATGTCAGAGAACATTTAGTAGTAAATGTAAACTATTCCTTAACTGCAAACGGTTATTATTCCTGTTTTATACTAAAATTATTTAATTCACATCTTTTCATCTAATGGCAAAGCTTCTGCTTACACGTGTCCTACATACACTGTTAGTTCCAAAATGGAACATCACAGGGAGTAGAGATGGCCGGTTCGCGGACCCGAACCGGATCCGCCGCGGATTTCTCCCGTCCGCGAACGGCGGATTATTCGGACTTTCCGGACTTCCGAACTGCGGATTTTTTTTTTTTACGAAAATTTTCGAAATACAGTATCCCGTAATTACGAGATCACGATACTTCGGGATCCGGAAAAACCGATGATCCTCATAATTACGAGGATTCGCGTAATTACGAGAAATACTCGTAAAAACGAGTAATTCGTGTAAATTTTTCAGACGGAGCAAGCCACATGATCCAAATTAGCAATGGCAGCTATCATAGTTACGGAAAGCCTCGTTTTTTTACGGAAATCCTCGTTTTTACGGGAATCCTAGATTTTCGAAAAATACCGTTTTTTAAAGTCACGCTAGCGGACTGTCTTTTTAGGTATTGTTGGCATTTATACGTGCTTCTAAGGCCATTACCCAGGTCCTGAGTGGTTAAGTGTACGTTACCAAGGCTATTTAGACCACTTTTAATGCGGATTTTGCCGAACTTTCATTTTAATAGTTTTAACGGGTCCGCTCGCGGATTTTCGAATTTTCGGATTTTTTCGAAATCCGCGGATCCTCGCGCGGACCGGATTTTTCGAAGTTCGGACATCTCTAACAGGGAGCAATGCTTCTGTGTGGAACCACACTAACCAATGTATTACTCTAATTCCTCCTCCCTTCTTGCCATGGTTGGGTGGGTAACATAACTATGCAGCCACAAGTGATATTATATTTATTTTGCATTAATCATTGCTCTAATTTTTAATGCCAGCCAATGTCAATGATAAACCTCTGGTGTGTAATCCACACAATATTTTCTATTATTATGATACGAACAGAGATGCGTATAGCAGTGCATTTTAAAAACACGCATGATTTTCTATTGTGTATATACAATAGAACATGCACACTCCAAAGGCCTCTTAAATAAACCCTGGATCTCATGGTTGTCAACTGTCACTCAAACCTCACAATAAAAAAAGGATCAGGTACACTCGGTAGCATATTTGCAATAAAAGAAGTACATTGTGTTCAACAAATATCTAACAATTTACCATTTAGGTACAGGCCCCTTCATCAAGTGCGATATATTATGAACTAACTACCAGGTCATTGTAATGTACTAGTAGCAGATCCCAGTGCATTGTGATCCAGAGTTAAACTTTTGCAGGACATTATTGCCAGCCATTAGGTGGATTTAAAAAGTCACAAAAAGGTTGGGCGTATATTACTTGTATTACTTATATTACTTCTGTTGTTTTGTATATGGGCTACGGCTGTGTTGCCATTTACAATGGCTATTTTACAGTTAGACACTTATACACTTATCTGGAACAAAATCTGTGAGACAGGATAAGGTATAATAGGTATTTTTTGTTGAATATGACAACTTTCCAAGGGAATTGTGCTTAAGATTCTAATTCTGTAAAATGCAAACCTAAAGTAGGAATTAACGGGGAGATTCAATAAAAGTTCTTATCGTTAAAAATGGTGCTAATTTTGCCCCAACCAACCAGATCTTGTTTAAAGGGTATGTCCACCCCATAAACTTATTTTTAATATGCTGCCCCCCCTGGTCCCCCAACCGCACAAATATTTTTTTCAGAAAGCCCCCCAAACTCTTACTTACCTCCCCTCGATCCTCCGCCGCACTGCCGGCCCTCTGCTTGCGAGAATGCAAGCAGAGGGGCGGGACCGGCAGTCGCGTCTGTGATTGGCTGAGCGGCAGCCAATCACGGACGCGGCTGCCGGTCATTCAGTGCAGCGGAGGAAAGCGGAGGGTAAGTAAGAGTTTGGGGAGCTTTTTGAAAAAAAAAAGATGCGGTTGGGGCTGGGGGACATGGGGGAGCAGCATATTAAGGGGGATTGAAGCTAGGGGAGGGTAGTAGAACGGGAGGGAGAGGGAGGGGAGAGGGAGGGAGAGGGAGGGGGAGGGAGGGGGGAGAAGGGCTGCAGTGCGCATGGCAAATATCACCGGAGGCAAGATAGCAGGCAGAGCCGCTATCCTCCTGGTGGTTAGTTTTGGGACTTTTGGGGGGGGGTTTACAGGAGAACCCTATGGAGCTGGGATGTGAGGTAAGGATTAAACTACACTACATGGTGGGGCCAGTAGTTGGGGGGATTATAGTTTTGGGGGTGGACATGCCCTTTAACATTTGAAAGCTAACATCTGATTGGTTTGGGCAAAATTAGCACCATTTTTAGCGATAAGAACTTTTATTGAATAACCCTGATAGAGTTTTCACCACATCCTGCAAAATACTTTTTCCCAACCTGTAAAGTTTTTATGGGGGATGTTGAAAGTTGGGGCTAGGCCCCACTAAGCTATTTTGTTATGCACTAGCTTGATTGAAGGACAGGAGGTAAGGCATAGCTCCTTAACCTCTTGTTCTTCAATCAATGGATTAAAGAAAAAATTCACTTTTCTAGTGAACTATTCCTTTAAGTTTAATTATTATCCCCATTCTGGCAGAGAAAACTGCCTCCTCCCTCCATGCAGTCAAACAAGTTTGTGACTGCTGATATTACAACCAATGATTGGCTGCTCTTTTCCAGGCTGTCTCTGCACATGCTCAAGTTCCTAAAAGCTCATTGAGCAGTGGAAGGGGGTGGAAAATTCTGCCAGGACGGGGAAAGTTTGTGGGCAATACCAATCACTAAATATCTGGTTAAAAATGCATGAAATAAAGTGCTAAAATAGCAATTGAGGTTAGGATCAAATAAATTACAAGTGACTAGTTTTTGTTGTAAGAGTGCATGCACACCATTTAATATTTGTCCGTCAAATCTACAATAAAACAGAGCCTGTTTGTGGGGCACAGGTTATAGTCTAATTTTAGACTTTTTCAAGAAAGTTTAAAAATCATCTTTATGTGTTTTATAAATGACCAGTGTCTTGTGAATTTGTATTGTAAAGATAAACATTCTGAATGCCAACACTATGTTCATGCATTTTAATAAAGATTTTAGTGGGCAATTGGTGGGTGGTGAGAAAACATTGTGCTTTTATAGTACAAGGGAACATCTGTCTGGGAGTAGAAAGGCGAGGACACAAGTAATAGTGTAACTGTATCAGAGACCTTATTTTAGCTTCATATCAGACCAAAACACACAATTATGTTAAAATTCATTATACAGTATAATGATCACTTTGTTAAGAAATTGATACTGGTCTGTGATATGTTTATTTTTATTTATTTTATTCAGATACAAATAGGTAAACATAATGGAATAGGAGGTAGAGAAACTGAGAGATGGAAGGTGTTGTTCAGATGCAGGTTATCAGCTGAGTGGCCAAACAATGCATTGGGTCGGGTGTTTGTAGCTACAAGAGTTTCATACAGGAGCCATGGAAAACCCCTCTTTTCTTTAAAAGCTGAAAAAAGCAAGAACATATTAAAGTTCTATCTCAAATAAACCCTGCCCCCCTTAATCTGAACCCAGGTTAAACCATTAAAAATCTATGTCCTCGTGCCTGGGATAGAGCTGGTAGATAATTACCTACAAAAGTTTTTTTTTTATAAAAGTAAAACAACTCTACAAAGATAATACATTTATATACTGTATAACAAGCCACTGACTGTTGCTTTAAAATAATGTTCAAAATGTATTGGTCATTTGCGTTATTGTGTGTTTTTTGCGATTGGTAGAACATTTAGGCCATTTAGGTGTCCTAAATGTTTGCAACAGCCCCAATCTTTTGGAAATACTTCAAATTTAAAAGTACAAAATTACTAACCTCACTACTATCTCCTTTCTTAAACATCTTCCTGTTCCTTATTTCTGAAATTCTACACCTCTCTTTTTGACAAGAAATTTCCATCAGTATGTTAAGTAGGTTCCTTTTGCGGAACTGTTTCATTCAAGACAATTAAGGAAAAATTTCTACCACCTTCCATTTTCCTAATAAAAAAAATAGTCAAAAAAAATCAGTTGCTGCAAACATTTCCACCTGATCGACTGAAATCTAAATTGCAACAGTCAATGGGGTTGAAATGTCAGCCCGTTTATTGTATATTATATAAGGGATAATATGGTACCTACAGTGTAATATAGGGATATTATGCAGAGGAGTTCCCTGACCGTATAAAAGCAACAAATCTCTGTCGTTCAATTGATTGATCTTACGATAGAATTTTTTCCTGTTTAAAAATGGGCTGTTTAAAAAAAAAATAGTATGATCATTGTACAATCGCCCATAAACAAAAAATAGATCGTAAGACATTGGAATTGAACAACTGGGATTTTTTGTGTATGGGCACCATAACTCTTATTGATCTACAATGGTTTTCTGGGAGGAGGCTATATCTGAATAAGAAGATGCCCTACCCCACTGCTCCCCTGGTAGTTATGCCCCTGTTATACATATATGTTTTGGGTTTTGTGCCACAATGAAATGTATATGGTAATCCCAACTAAAGTACAAATGTGTATTTGATCCTTTGGGGCGAACCCTGTTTATATATAAATCCACTGGGCATGTTCAGCTGTCAAGTAAACTAAAAAGCGTATCACAATTTCCTCTAGCCATATGTTATAGGAATTACTGAGAAATCCTTCTAAAGTGTGGCTAGTTTGTGTAGTGATACAAGCTTAACTGGCCCTGTTTTAAAACTGTTTTTCAGCACTTTAATGGTCCTTTAAGTGGATGATCTGGGAACTTTAAGATGGATCAAACAAGGTAATCATTAAGGGTGTACAGTTTAACTCACCCCTTAATCTCCACCTTAAATGAATAAACTAGAAATCTAATCCCATGACCCTTTCAGTACCAGGCAGTTCTCCACTCTGACCATTTTGTGGCAGAATTTCAAACTTATTTGGTTAAATAGAATTTGACGTTAGGAATATTATCAGGTTTTTTCCACCACAAAATAAAAAAACATATTTTAAAACTTTACTAGTGATTTGACTGGATTTTTTTGTAAAATATGTGAGGAAAAAAACAAAATGTTCAAATTATGATTTTATTTATTTGAAGTTTTAGGAAGTTTATATCTACTGGGATATATAAATAGGTCATTTCTGTGATCAATATCAAAATTAAATAATAATAAATAATATAACATATAATCATATTTTTAAGTAGGGGTTCCCCAAGACATGAAAATTGCTTCATGAAAAATTGGTTTATCACAGATAAAAGGTTGAGAAACCCTGCTCTAAACACACCTTTTTTGAACAATGTGTGGCTCTTTTCTCCTTACTTTGTTTCTTTTGTAGGTTTTATAACAGCAGGCGGTTTTATAACAACAAGCAAGTTTTAACAATAGGTAGGTTTTATAACAACAGCAGGTTTTATAACAACAGGTAGGTTTTATAACAACAGGCAGGTTTTATAACAACAGGTAGGTTTTATAACAACAAGCAAGTTTTATAACAATAGGCAGGTTTTATAACAACAGGCAGGTTTTTTTAACAGCAGGCAGGTTTTATAACAACAGGCAGGTTTTATAACAATAGGCAGGTTTATAATACGGCATGTTTATAACACCAGCAGGTTTTATAACACAGGCAGGTTTTATAATAACAGGCAGGTTTCTAATAACAGGCAGGTTTTATAACAATAACACCAGGCAGGTTTTTTAAAACAGCAAGGCAGGTTTATACACAGGCAGGTTTTATAATAACAGGCAGGTTTTAAAAAAAAAAAAACAACGGCAGGTTTTTTTTTTAACAGCAGGCAGGTTTTTATAACAACAGGCAGGTTTTTAATAACAGGCAGGTTTTATAACGCATGTTTTATAAAACAGCAGGTTTTATAACAACAGGCAGGTTTTTTTAACACGGTAAGTTTTGAACAACAGCAGGTTTTAAAACAACACAGGTAGATTTTAACACAAGCAGGTTTTTATAACAACAGGTTAGGTTTTATAACAACAGGTAGGTTTTTATAACAACACGCATGTTTTTTAACACATGTAGGGTTTTAATAACAACAGGTAGGTTTTATAACAACAGGTAAGGTTTTATAAAATCAACAGGCCAGGTTTTATACACGGCAGGTTTATAAACGAACAGGTGTTTATAACAACAGGCAGGTTTTTGTTAACAGCAGGCAGGTTTGTAAACAACACAGGAGCAGGTTTTAAACCAACAGCGGTAGATTTTATAACAAAGGCATGTTTTATAAAACAGGTAGGTTTTATAATACCAACAGGTAGGTTTTATAAAACTAGATCATGTGAGGTTTTATACACAACAGGTAGGTTTTATACAACAGTCGTTGTATAACACAGCGGTTATAAATGTCAGGTTTTATAAACCAGGCAGGTTTATCAACAACTGGTAGGGTTTTATGGACACAGGCAGGTTTTATAACAACAAGCAGGTTTTATAACAATAGGTAGGTTTTATAACAACAGGCAGGTTTTATAGAATTTCAAACTTATTTGGTTAAATAGAATTTGACGTTAGGAATATTATCAGGTTTTTTCCACCACAAAATAAAAAAACTATTTTTAACTTACTAGTGATTTGACTGGATTTTTTTGTAAAATATGTGAGGAAAAAAACACAAATGTTCAAAATTATTGATTTTATTTTATTGAGTTTTAGAAGTTTATATCTACTGGTATATATAAATAGGTCTTGTCTGTGATCAATATCAAAAATTAAATAATATAAATAAATAATAACATATAATCATTTTTCAGTAGGGGTTCCCCAAGACATGAAAAATTGCTTCATGAAAAATTGGTTTATCACAGATAAAAAGGTTGAGAACACTGCTCTAACACACCATTTTTGAACAATGTGTGGCTCTTTTTCTCCGTACTTTGTTTCTTTTGTAGGTTTTATAACAGCAGGCAGGTTTTATAACAACAAGCAAGTTTTATAACAATGGTAGGTTTTATAACAACAGGCAGGTTTTATACAACGGTAGTTTTTCAACAGGCAGGTTTTATAACAACAGGTAGGTTTATCAACAAGCAAGTTTTACAAAGGAGTTGTTTATTAACAACAGGCAGGTTTTTTTAACAGCAGGCAGGTTTTAACAACATGCAGGTTTTATAACAACAGGCAGTTTTATAACAACAGGCCGGTTTTATAAACAATGGCGTTAAAATAACAGGCCAGGTTTTATAACACAGGCAGGTTTTTATAACAACAGGCGTTTTTATAACAACAGGCAGGTTTTATAAATAACAGGCAGGTTTTAATAACAACAGGCAGGTTTTTAATAATAACAGGCAGGTTTTATTAACAACAGGCAGTTTTTTTTAACAGCAGCAGTTTTATAACAACAGGCAGGTTTTTTTACAGCGGCAGTTTAAAATAACAGGCAGGTTTTTATAACAATAGCAAGTTTTTTATAAGCAGGCGTTTATAACAACAGGCAGTTTTTATAACAACAGGAGGTTTTATAACAACAGCAGTTTTTATAATAACAGGCAGGTTTTATAAAACAACAGCGGTTTATAACAACAAGGGGTCAGGTTTTATAATAACAGCAGGTTTTATAACAACAGGCAGGTTTTATAACAACAGGCAGGTTTTATAACAGCAGGTTTTAACAACAGCAGATTTTTTTAACAGCAGCAGGTTTTATAATAACAGGCAGTGTTTATAACAACAGGCAGGTTTTATATATAACAGGCAGGTTTTTATAACACAGGCAGTTTTTTTAAAACAGCAGGCGGTTTTATAACACAGGCAGGTTTTATACAACAGGTAGGTTTTATAACAAATCAAGGTACAGGTATGTTTATAACAACCAGGCAGGTTTTATACACAGGCTAGGTTTTATAACAAACAGCATAGTTTTATAACAAAGCAGTTTTATAACAAAGGCAGGTTTTTAACAACAGGCAGGTTTATAACAACGGCCAAGGTTTTTAACCAGGCAGGTTTTATAAAACGGCAGGTTTATAACAACAGCAGGTTTTAACAACAGGCAGGTTTTTAGTAATACGGCATGTTTTATAATACAGCAGGTTGAATATTATCAGGTTTTTTCCACCACAAAATAAAAAAACATATTTTAAAACTTTACTAGTGATTTGACTGGATTTTTTGTAAAATATGTGAGGAAAAAAACAAAATGTTCAAAATTATTGATTTTATTTATTTGAAGTTTTAGAAGTTTATATCTACTGGTATATATAAATAGGTCATGTCTGTGATCAATATCAAAAATTAAATAATAATAAATAAATAATAACATATAATCATTATTTTAAGTAGGGGTTCCCCAAGACATGAAAAATTGCTTCATGAAAAATTGGTTTATCACAGATAAAAAGGTTGAGAAACACTGCTCTAACACACCATTTTTGAACAATGTGTGGCTCTTTTCTCCGTACTTTGTTTCTTTTGTAGGTTTTATAACAGCAGGCAGGTTTTATAACAACAAGCAAGTTTTATAACAATAGGTAGGTTTTATAACAACAGGCAGGTTTTATAACAACAGGTAGGTTTTATAACAACAGGCAGGTTTTATAACAACAGGGTTAGAAAACCTGCCTGTTGTTATAAACCTACCTGTTGTTATAAAAACCTGACCTGTTTATAAAACCTGCCGTTGTTATAAAATCTACCGCTGTGTTTTTATAAAACCTGCCTGTTGTACAACCTACCTGCTGTTAAAAAACCTGCCTGTTGTTATAAAACCTGCCTGTTGTTATAAAACCTGCCTGTTATTATAAAACCTGCCTATTGTTATAAACCTGCCTGTTGTTATAAAACCTGCCTGTGTTAAAAAAAACCTGCCTGTTGTTATAAAACCTGCCTGTTATTATAAACTCACTGTTGTTATAAACCTGCCTGCGTTAAAAACCTGCTGTTGTTATAAACCTGCCTGTTTATTATAAAACCTGCCTGTTATAAAAACCTGCCTGTTATTATAAAACCTGCCTGTTGTTATAAAACCTGCCTGTTTGTTATAAAACCTGCTGTTTTAAAACCTGCCTATTGTTATAAAACCTGCCTGTTTGTTTAAAACCTGCCTGCTGTTAAAAAAACCTGCCTGTTTTTAAAACTGCCTATTGTTTAAAAAACTTGTGTTAATACCTGTTGTTATAAACTACCTG